>CM042668.1:1238032-1470532 GCA_023638005.1 Forsythia suspensa
ATTGAATAATATTACTTAGGTTGACTACTGATAGTGAACAACTATGAATTGTATTATTCTTTTATAAATGGTGAGATGCCTTTCACAAAGAATTTTTTATTACAATATTAGATTACTTGCTACTTTGTGCCCCATTAAATACTCTCTAAAAATATAATAAGAAGACAATAAAATGGCAAAGTTCGTGTTGTATACACATTATGCAGTTCTTACAAAATGGACGTTTACATTTAGAATTGCTCTTGTGCAGATTGTCTTGCTTATAGATTTAATCTTTTAGGAGAAGTTGTCAATAATGTGGATAATGACCAAATTTGTTCGTGATAAGTACAATTTTGTATTTATTGGGACTCACAAAAAGGGACGTTTATGAGTCATATTATTTGATTTCAGTTTAATTGTATGTTATTTTCTTATTAATTTAGAAAAAAATCAAACTCAAGTACCACTCGGATGAAAAGAGAGCAAAATGAAGAAAATGGGACCCAAACTGATAAGAAAAGATACTTCAGGGACTTGACGTGCAATTATCAAGGAGAGAAATTCAAATTCACCACCAAGATCAACCATGCGATCGCATGGGAAGACTTTAAATACGATCACAACATCCCGAAATTCAGCGAATGTAAATTGATTTAACCTTGATCCGATCGCAGGTGTGTTACACCATCTTGATCGCATGGTTGTAGCGCAGCAGTGTGTGATTTTCCCGATAGAATTGAAACACTATCAAGCCCATATTGATCCAACTTCCTCAACCACGTTTTGGAGAGTTGGGAGGCGCTTATAAAAGCAAGAAGATAGGCATCTCGCGGAGGCAATTTGGAGAGAACAAGATACAAAGCAAGAGCGAAGATCAAGAGCACGAATCGAAGATCATCGAGCCGAGATCACGGGTTTTATTTTACTTTTGTTTTTCTTTCTCGGGACCATGATGAACTCAATTATTGCAATAATTGGCGAAATCATGTCCGGCTAATTTACTTTATCTAGGATGAACGATGAAACCTCGCGTTTTTAATTAATTAGAAGTTTTTCCTTTTTAGTAATTAATTGCCTGTGGGTTAATTATTCTTTATTCAGTTTCTATATTATTTTAATGCTTGATCACCATTAGAATATATTGTGATCTATATTGAAGTTGAGAGATTCAATATAGATTTAGTACGTGGTATTGAATAACATAGGGTCCAATAATAGATAGAGACTACTATTATGCTTTATGAAATCCATTTAGGTGTTCTTGAGATCTTAATGCATGTGTTTATGTTCGAAGCTTAATTAGAGATAATTATGTTCGCATAACATATAGAATTGATTGACCATCGAGAGAGGCTTTCGATTAATTTAGGAACGCTGATTTTCAATGTAAGGTAATTAAAAGCTAAAAAGTTAATAACAGATAATTGATTATAAAACGTGTCGGTGGATTTGTGAATCCTAGTGTTGGTAAACTTTAATTCATTCTAATCTTTCAAAGTTGCTTATAGTTAATTTCAATTTACTTAAAATAGTTAAATTAGTTTAGAGTCAAACACGAACAAAAAATTGAATATGTGTTTCTTTACATTGTTAAAATTTTGAAGTATAAATTAATTGGTTGAATTGATATCCGGGTCCTCGTGGGTTCGACACTCTATTTGTTAACAATTCTTTTAGTATAAGCTATTTTTATTTATATTTTCAATTCTTTGTGATCTTTCTTGAATTGTATCTGCTTTCTAAATTTTCGGTGTTAAGTGTGTATCCGTACAAAAGATCTTGGTCTATTTGATTTAGATCCGAGAAATTGAGCAGAGCTTTCACCGACGACAACGTGAAAAAGAGAAAAAAAAAACAACAGAAAAAGACACAATGGAGGATAACCGAATCCGAAATCCATTACCTTCGATGGCAAAAATAATCAAGCACCAATAGCGACTGTTGAAGTTAATGAGCGAGATATTCTTATGGGTGAATATATGATGCCACCGATTGTTGAAAATCGGTCCGATATAATATATCCGCCTTATGGACACGACAACTTCGGTTGAGGCGGATGTGATCAACTTGTTCTCGAACAATCTGCCGTTCTACGGGATGATAGATGAAAATCCTCACTACCATATTTCTCGCTTGATGAATCTTGTAGAAACTTCAAATACCACGGTGTTAACGAAGAGGCATTGAAGATGATGCTCTTTCCACACACATTGAAAGATAAAGCTCGAGAATGGTTAGATTCACTCCGCTTTGGGAGCATCACAACTTGGGGTGATCGATCCGAAGTTCATCTTGAAGTACTTTCCTCCGGCCAGTGTGAGCAGTTAAAGTATGAAATTTCTAATTTCCAACAATCGAGTTGGAAAACTTTCACGAGGCATGGGAAAGATTCAAGCAACCTTGCAAAAAGTGTCCGAGTCACGGTTTTCCTTTAGCGACTCGAAACCATTTCTTCTACTCGGTCTAGTTCCTAGCGATCGTTCTTGATTGATTTCGGCGGTGGCTATATCCAAAATAGGTCGCCAATGACCTCCATGACTTGTATGAAACAATGAGTGAACAATTTGTTATGTGGCGACAGAGGGTACAAAAGAAAGCGCGAGGGTACATGAGGTGACACAAATTCGCTTGTCTTGGCGAAAATCGATGCATTGGCAAAGCGGATGGAGACAATGAAATATTCTCATTTAGCTAATATGGTTGAGATGTCTCCACCAATCATGTAACATGCGAGGCAAACCATCAATCTTCGAAGTGTCCATTGACAAAGGTTGATATGCCTTCTCACGAGCAAGTTGCATATGCTCGGAATTTTTCAACGACAATAGAATAATCCTTATTCACGGACTTACAATCCGGGATGGAGAAATCATCCAAACTTCTCCTATGGCAACACCCAAAATATTCGAAATCCACCAAATCAAGGAGGCCACAAGAGAAAAAAGGAGGAGGATGGAAGAAAGCATCGCGCGTATGGAATCGAATTGAAGGAGATGCGGAAAAGACAGGATGTTGCTATAAAGAATATGGAAAATCAGTTAGGCGGTTGGCTAAATTGTTGACCGAAGCGACAACTAGGCACATGGCCAAGCAATACTGAGGTCAATCCAAAAAAGCAAGTAAATGCAATTACCACGAGGAGCGAGTTCGATTACAGAGATTTATGTGACTAGACCGGTGTAGAAAAGGAAGCTGTGTCCAACAAAGAGAGAAAACAAAATTAGATGCGAGAAGTTGCACTAAAAAAGGGACTCTCCACCAACTTATATTCCACCACCGCTTCGTCCCTCCAATTCCATTCCTCGGAGGTTGCAAAATATAAGCTAGACAAGCAATTAGAAATTCCTCGATGTGTTCAAAAACTCCAAATCAACATACCGTTTGTTTGATGCTCTAGCACGAGATGCCGAGTTATGCAAAATTCATGAAGGAAATCCTTTCAAATAAAAGGAAGTTGGAAGAGCACGAAAGTTATTATCTTACTGAGGAATGTAGTGCTATCTTGCAAAACAAGCTACCGTCGAAATTAAAAGATCCGGGGAGTTTTTCTATTCCTTGTATTGTTGGTAGTTCATTTTTCAAAAAAGCATTATGTGATTTAGGAGCTAGCATTAACTTGATGCCTTATTCTATTTTCAGGCAACTAGGTCTCGGAGAAGTGAAGCCAACTACAATTTCACTCCGATTTAGGCGATCGGTCGATTAAACGCCCACGTGGAGTTATTGAAGATATTTTGGTGAAAGTAGACAAGTTCATATTCCCAAATTGACTTCATTATCCTCGATATGGCGGATGATAGAGATGTGCTACTTATCTTGGGGTGACCATTCTTAGCTCTTTGGAAGAGCCTAATTGATGTGCAAAAGGGCAGACTAATGTTGAGATTGAATGAGGAGCAAGTCACTTTCGGCGTGTTCAAAGCAATTCAATATCAAAGCTCCTCGACTCATGCTTTCGGATCGATATCATTGATCACGAGGTGTTAACACATTTGCTTTGGAAAATCCTTCAAATCCATGGGAAGCGTGTATTATACATCTCAAGATGAAAATTACGAATCTCGGTTCTTGAAGAATGTGCGAGATATTTACAAGGAGCGAGCGGATTGAAAGAAGGAGTAGATATATGGATCTAGGTACCACACCTCCTCGGCGGACCTCCTTCGGTCCAAAAGGCACCAATTCTCGAGTTAAAGCAATTACCTTCTCACCGTAGGGTATGCTTATCTCGATGAGTCATCTACTCTTCGGTCATCATTGCAAATTCTATTGATCGGGATCGGGAAGATAAATTACTCCGAGTTTTGAGGAATTACAAATCGACCATCGGGTTGGACTATAGCGAACATCGAGTGTATCGGCCCGTCTTTATGCATGCACAAGATTTTAATGGAAGAGGCGTATAAACCAACGATGCTGAACATCAACGCAGATTGAATCCTCATTTGCAAGAAGTAGTCGAGTCTAAGTGTTGAAACCGCTTGTGTTGGTATTATCTATCTTATTTCGGATAGTACTTGGGTAAGCTGGTCCAAGTAGTGCCAAAAATGGAGAGATCACAGTTGAGAAGAATGATAATAACGAGCTCATTCTAGTCAGATTGACTACCGGCTGGCGAGTTTGTATTGACTACTGAGAAGTTGAATGATGCCACTCAAAAAGACCATTTTCTCTACCTTTCATCGATCGGATGTTGGAACGATTGGCGGTCATTCTCATTATTGCTTTCTTGACGGGTATTCAAGCTACAATCAGATTCATATCGCACGAAGATCAAGAAAAGACTACATTTACATGCCCTTATGGCACGCGTTTGTATATAGGCGTATGCCATTTGGCCTATCTAACGCCTGACCACATTTCAGCATTGTATGATGTCCATTTTCTCAGATATGGTCGAAAAATTTATTGAAGTTTTCATGGATGATTTCTTTTTGGAGCATCATTCGACGATTGCCTCAATAATTTGACCACAGTACTTGACGTTGCGAGAAAACCAACTTGGTACTTAATTGGAAAAATGTCACTTTATGGTCCAAGAAGGCATCGTGTTGGGACACGGGATATCGACAAAAGGCATTGAGGTCGACAAAGCAAAGATTCGGGGTTATGAAAGCGCCTCATCTAACAACATGATTAAAGGAATTCGATCTTTTACGGGACATGCGGGTTTCTATAGATGGTTCATAAATGATTTCTCAAAAATAACCAAACCATTGTGCGGTTTGCTAGAGAAAGAGGCCAAGTTCGAATTTTCTATTGATTGTCTTAAAGCTTTCAACATTCTCAAAAGCAACATCTAATCTCGACTTTGTCATTGTACCACGATTGGGATCTACCGTTTAAACTCATGTGTGATGCAAGTGACTTTGCCATCGGGGCATTTTGGGGGGCAACGTGAGCAAAAGTGATACATGTCATATATTATGCCAAATAGAACCTCAATGACGCTCGGATGAATTATGCCACTCTGAGAAAAAATTACTAGCGGTAGTATTTACCTTGAAAAATTTTGATCTTACCTCATTGGATCGAAGGTGGTAGTGCATTACGGACCATACTGACATTGAAATATCTTTTGCTAAAAGATGCAAAACCAAGACTTATTCGGTGGATCTTACTCCTTCAAGAATTCAACTTGGAAATTCGGGGATAAAAAGGGTTGAAAAGCGTAATAGCCGACCACTTGTCACGAGATAGAAGCGGAGACGAAGGGAATGAAGAAGGTGAAATAAATGAGAAGTTTCGAGATAAGCAAATTTTTGGGATAGAGCGGATGGAAAGTGCACCGTGGTATGCAGTTATGTGAATTACCTTGCAAGCGATATCATGCCACCGGATTATGATCATCAACGCCGAAAAAAGTTCTTTTCGAAACTTAAATACTATTTTGGGAAGATCCTATTCTTTACGAAGGAGAGCGATCAAGTAATTCGAGAGATGCCTACACGAAGAAGAAATGGAGATCTGTCTTGGAGCAATGTCATTCTTCACCATACGGAGGTCATTTCGGTGCTATCAAAGCAATGAACAAAAGTCTTACAATCTGGGTTTTATTGACCGACATTATTCAAGGATGCCTACGATGCGGTAAAAAATGTGACAGTGCCAAAAGACGGAAAACATATCTCGAAAGTAGGAAATGCCCTACTAAGAAGCATTCTAGAGGTTGAACTTTTCGATGTGTGGGGTATTGACTTTATGAGACCGTTCCCATCATCATTCTCAAATTCCTACATTTTGGTTGCTGTGGATTATGTGTCTAAATGGGTAGAAGCTGTAGCCTTACCGACCAACGATGGCAAGGTGGTGGTGAATTTTCACAAAAAGAATATTTTCACTCATTTCGGGACTCCTCGAGCAATCATAAGTGACGGAGGTAAGCATTTTTGCAATAGACAGTTTGAAACTCTTTTGGCAAAATACGATTGTGAAGCAACACCGTGTGGTTACTCCATATCATCCACAAACCAGCGGGCAGGTGGAAATCTCCAATCGGGAGTTAAAAAGGATAATAGAGCTTACGGTAAGTACCTCGAGAAAAGATTGGTCGAGAAAACTAGATGATGCCCTTTGGGCATATCGAAATGCATTCAAAACACCAATTGGAATGTCACCTTATCGCCTAGTTTTTGGGAAGGCGTGCCATTTATCGGTTGAGTTGGAGCACCGAGCCTACTGGGCATTGAGGAAGTTGAATTTTAACTTGAAAGAAGCCGGTGAGAAAAAGAGCGCTTGAGGTTGAGCGAAATGGAAGAATTCAAGTTCGAGGCCTATGAAAATGCCAAAGCGTATAAAGAAAACCAAGAATTGGCATGACAAAAATATTCAAAAAGCGGTTCGTGGCGGACAAAAAGTTCTCTTATTCAACTCTCGGCTCAAGCTCTTTCACGGAAAGCTGCGTTCAGGTGGTCCGGCCATTCACGGGAGTGAAAGTCTATCCATATGGAGCGGTAGAGGTGGCTCATGACACGAAGGGCGGGTTCAAAGTAAGCGGACAAAGGCTTAAACAATACTTGGAGGTGACTTTTCGAAAGAAAAGTCATTTACCGCTTTGAGCAATCCGGGAGTGATCACCGCGACAAAGTCGAGCTAAAGACTTTAAACAAGCGCTCAATGGGAGGCAACCTATTTTTATCCCTTTTATTTAAAATTTCGGCATTATTTCAGTTTTAGGAGTTTAAGCACGTTTTTGCACATTGTAGGTTTTTACGTTTGGAATAGGTTTTTAATTCTTAGGTTTCGAGGTTTTTATCATCATCTGCCAGCATATGCATGTTTACTTATTTTAAAGTTATGTTTCAAAAAAAAAATTTGAAATAGGGTTTAGGACTATGCGATCGCATGGTTACAACCATTACGATCGCATAGACTGGGCAGATTACATTCTGCCCAGATTTTAGCATTCTTGCGATCGCAGGAACTTAATTCCATGCCACCGCATGGACCACCAGAGGACTTCAAAACTGGGAACAACCTTTCATTTCAAAATCAAAACTTCTACTTCAAAAATCCGATCTCTCTCAACTCCTTGATCTCCAAACACCAAACGAACTTCCTTGGACTTCAATCCCACACAATCAAGCCTTCCTACACATCTAAATCCATGAAGTAAGGTACATTCACAATTTTAATTGTTGAATTTTCGGACTTTTCTTCATTTTTGCTTTATGTTCATGCTTCTTGATCAATGTGGAGTTAAATGTGTTTAGATTAGGCTTGAATTGAAAGGGATACTTGAATTAGATTGGGTTTAGTTGCTTAGGATGTGAAAATTTTTGGCTTTGATGATTTTCCCATTTTATTCAATCTCTTGAAGTTCAAGCATTGCCTACATAGTGTTTGATGAAATGTCCCGTCCAATTTCTTTGCCCAAATTGGTGGAAACTAGACCTTAGGCTAGCTTATTAACCAAATGTCATCATCTAGAAACATTCACCTCGGCTTGGGCACATTTTTATCACTAGATCATTCCAACCGTAAACATAGGCATGCAGACCACATATGGCGACCACGGGCATGCCACAGCAGCCTGCCTCCGTTAGCACCTTCATCCACCATCCGTTTGGCCCAAATGACCTCGAAATCATGTGAAATTTGACTATGTGGTAGACCATATCATACACTTTCATGCCACCCTTGTCCATTTCAATTTTGCAAATTTTAGGTCAATTTCTCGATACACTAAGTAGACTAGTCTATCACGTTTTTCAAAAATTTTACCTAATGTTTCAACTAGTTTGGGGGTGATGTCTTGAACCATATATGTTCTCTTTCACATCTAACGTAATTTTGTTCATTTTGCAGATTATGGCTCCAAAAGCGACCCCACCGCCGCGCGAAAAAGAAGAAGAAGGCAACCGCAAAGACATCGAAGAGGGCATGGTGAGACACCGCCGACTCTCGCCATTATCTTTCCGAGGAACACAAGGAGAGATTCACCAAGGTCGTTAGCCATTGGACCATTTGGAGGAGCAGAGATTGCACTTGGACGACTTCCCTCACTCCGAGCTATTTAATCTCATTGATGTCTGCAAATGGTCCAAGGTGGCTAATACACCGCATACGGTTTACTCCCAGCTCGTCCATGAGTTCTACACAAATTTCAACCAAGAGATCGACATTCAAGAGACGGAGCATTATGGGCGGGGCGTGGGTGCTTGGGTACATGGTTAATGTTTACCACGAGGTCATCAACGACTTCTACGATCTCACCATGAAGATATTCACCCTCTGCCTTCCATTCGAGAATATGGGTGAGGTGGCCCGGTTTCTATATGGTAGAGGCGATGCATGGCCACTACACCGGGAGGGACCTAGAGCACGACAAGAACCCATGATTTCCTCCTTATCACGAATGTTTTTGTGAGCCACAACATTGACCCGACCCCAAGATCGTACTACTATCAATGATGCTAGGGGCTTGGCTGTTATATCATCTTGCTCATGGGAGAAAGATAGACTTGGAGAACTACATCTATATCACGATCGACATCTTGGGCTTCCAGACAGACAAGAGGCACACTGCCATCTTCCCAATGACGATCGGTGGTATCTATGAGGCGTGAGGGTTCCGATCTCACCTATGGAGCTGGTATTGAAAGCAAAGGGACCTATCAACCACTTTGCTTTGGAGAATGCGAGATGGGCCATTGCACGCGGTGGGGGCTGCCCCACCCGCAGAGCAGCAGCCAATGGCAGATGAGCATCCAGTGCGCACACCGGCATGCCGCACCACCGGGAGACATAGTATCCATGCTCGTCACCTTACGGAGGTCGGTGGAGAGCGGACCGAGCTCGTTATCGAGGCGCTGAGATGAGCTACACGCGATGCGACATGGTGACAACGCTGCGGTCTCGAGTAGACGCAATTGACACACTCGGATGACTATGGGTTTACCCAGTCGATCTTTCCTAGAGTAGAGTCGGATTCGAGCAGACTGCGACCAAGTAAAGAGGAGGCTCGACAGATGTGCGGGCAAGCTTGATGACATCCATGACTAGATCTGTCGCCCGATACCCATGCCAGCACCTCCACCGGTTGATCCTTCTACACTCTGTCTATCGACACCCTCAGATCTACATCCGGGAAGTTCTTAAAATTTTTATGTGTTTATTTGTTTTGCATGACATTGGGGACAATGTATGATTTAAGTTTGGGGGTGCTGTATGAAAATTTGCTAAATTTGCTCTTGACTTGATATGATATTTGATATTTGATTTAAAAAAAAGACAAAAATATTTTTTTATTTTTGTTTACATGTTGTTGTGATATAGATAGTCTTGTCGGCTAATGATGAAATTTTTTTTATTTATTTAATTTTAGCTTTAAATCATGACTTGTGAACAGGGTATGCTTTTGTTTAATTGTGAGGCCACTTAATCTTCGTGATATTGTATTGTGTGGCCAGTTTAAATGATTTGTAACTATGTTGGTGCACTTAAGTTGAAAACAATAGGATACTATTCTCTAAACCTTAGAATCATCTGTATATCAACCCAGTAACCAATATAGTGAGAAAATGTGGTATACCAGCAGTTATGGTGGCTATCTAGGTTGTGATGAATTCCATATATGCTAAAAATAATAATTGTGTGGAGCACTGTAGACCAGTTAGAGGAAGTTAAGTATTGACCGAATATTAGAAATCTAATCCCCTAGCATGAACTTATTGCACGTAAGAAACAAAAATTATTATTATTATTGATTAACTCTTTTCGTAGTCTAATTGACTTGAGTGAAAAGGTCCGTAGGGGTTTCTCAAAACTTGATGCCCTAAGGTTCGAAAGTCCCAGGAGTCATCGACCTCAAGCTCGTTACATGAGTCATTTAGAAAGCTTAATGGACTGAGTTTTGCACCCTATTAATATCTTATAACTCTTTTCGTAGCCTATCTGACTCAAGTGAAAAGGCCCGTGGGGGTTTCTCAAAACCCGAAGCCCTAAGGTTCGAAAGACCTGGGAGTCATCGACCTCAAGCTCGTTACATGAGTCATTTAGAAAGTTTAATGAATTGAGTTTTGCACATAAGATCTAAATAAATAAATAAATAAATTCAATAAATAATGTGTTATTTCTGTCCGGTAAAAAAAAATTCCTTTGTAAAGTAAATTTGGGGATTAGATGACTAATGGGTTTGACTTACTTAGTAGAAACTTTCTGGTCGAAAGTACTCATAAATTAGAGAATCTTCACAAACCTAGGTTGTCGCGATTGCTAGCTCTCAACCAGCCTCAAACAAGAAAATTATGAGTGAACTGTTGCCTTTCAACCGAAATCTCGGGATTTGAGAGAAAACAATCATATTGGGAGAAGTGTACCTTACGAGAGAGAAAGGAAAAGTTGACCAAGTGGTTGGGCTATCACCACCATAGAATTTAAGTTGATCAGATTAACTGCTTTCACACACATCTCAAGTTTGTTTTAAGTAGAATCATGTTTACAACTGTATAACCTGAACACTCGTCATGAATTATAAGTTTTTCTTGTTGTAAAACCTGAAGCAAGAACGGCAAGCTATTTATATTGTGAACTGTGTTATTGCTTATTTTACTAAGTACGTGATTATTTTTAGCTAGTTTATTCGAGGACGAATAAAAGTTCAAGTTTGGAGGTATTTGATAAGTACAATTTTGTACTTATTGGGACTCACAAAAAGAGACGTTTATGAGTCATATTATTTGATTTCAGTTTAATTGCATGTTATTTTTTTATTAATTTAGAAAAAAAATCAAACTCAAGTACCACTCGGATGAAAAGAGAGCAAAATGAAGAAAAGGGGACCCAAACTGATAAGAAAAGATACTTCAGGGACTTGACGTGCAATTATCAAGGAGGAAAATTCAAATTCACAACCAAGATCAACCATGCGATCTCATGGGAAGACTTTGGTGCGATCGCAACATCCCTAGAAATTCAGCAGAATGTAAATTGATTTAACCTTACGATCGCAAGGTGTTACACCATGCGATCGCATGGTTGTAACGCAGCAAAAATTGACTCTTTCCCGATAGAATTGAAACACTATCAAGCCGATATTGATCCAACTTCCTCAACCACGTTTTGGAGAGTTGGGAGACGCTTATAAAAGCAAGAAGATAGGCATCTAACGGGAGACGATTTGGAGAGAACAAGATACAAAGCAAGAACGAAGATCAAGGCACGGAATCGAAGATCATCGAACTGAGATCACGGGTTTTATTTTACTTTTGTTTTTCTTTCTCCGGACCATGATGAACTCAATTATTGCAATAATTGATGAAATCATGTCCGGCTAATTTACTTTATCTAGGATGAACGATGAAACCTCGCGTTTTTAATTAATTAGAAGTTTTTATTTGTTATTAATTAATTGCCTGTGGGTTGATTATTCTTTATTCAGTTTCTATATTATTTTAATGCTTGATCACCATTAGAATATATTGTGATCTATATTGAAGTCGAGAGATTCAATATAGATTTAGCACGTGGTATTGAATAACATAGGGTCTAATAATAGATAGAGATTACTATTATGCTTTATGAAATCCATTTAGGCGTTCTTGAGATTTTAATACATGTGTTTATATTCGAAGCTTAATTAGAGATAATTAGGATCGCATAACATATAGAATTGATTGACCATCGAGAGAGGCTTTCGATTAATTTAGGAACTCCGATTTTCAATCTAAGGTAATTAAAAGCTAAAAAGTGATTAACAGATAATTGATTATAAAACATGTCGGTGGATTTGTGAATCCTGATGTTGGTAAACTTTAATTCGTTCTCATCTTTCAAAGTTGCTTATAGTTAATTTCAATTTACTTAAAATAGTTAAATTAGTTTAGAGTCAAACACGAACAAAAAATTGAATTTGTGTTTCTTTACATTGTTAAAATTTTGAAGTATAAATTAATTGGTTGAATTGATATCTGGTCCTCGTGGGTTCGACACTCTATTTGTTACTATATTATTTGTCAACGATCCGTCCACTTGTGAGATTTAAATCGCACAACAGATAGCGTATAAATTTAGTGGAAACTACCATATTATTTGATTCTTCTTCTCTCCAAGAAAATTAGGCACCGATGCATGTCACAAAAAGAAAATCTTAATTAGTCGTAATGGCATAATTTGATTTGTTGGACCACATAATTAATCGATCACATCACATGGTGGACATTAATTTGAAGATTTTCTTTTATTTAATTTTAGTATATTTTTTTCTTGATGATTCAAGATATTAATGAACTAAATGGTCTCTCAATTTTAAAATGAGTGACTCTTTTCTTTCTTTATTTATGGTGCAAATTTCAAATGAGTCGTACCAAAATTAGACGAATGATTATAATGAATCGTACCAAAATTATTTCTATATGCCTACGTAATTAGAGAAATAAGTATCTACAGATTGCAACTAAACATAGACTAAAAACTTAATAATTTTATATTATTCAACTTTATTTGTGTTGAAAATCACATGTTTGGGTGTACTTGAAAGCACCCAAACATGCTAGGTGGGGTGGGGATGGGGTGGGGTTGGGTGGGGTTGGGGGGGTTTTGGAAATCTAGTTTTTACTTCTGGTAAGGTTAGTTAAACATACTGTTAACTATATTTAAAGCATTGTTAATTCCGATTTGACATGGAACAAACCAAGTCACTAAATAACATCTTGAAATCTTAAAACTTTAATCATATAACTATACTGTTAAACATAAAACTTTTAAGGTTAGTTAAACATACTGTTGACTATATTTTGCTTTTGTCATATAAGGGATAACTAATTAAAACATATTTATCTTAAAAATGTAACAACTCTAGCATCTCTAAAACATTATATAGATTGATATTTAGATGACATGCAAATTAAATCTATGTAGCATTAATGTATAATGAATATACAATCAAGTTCAAAATTGGTCTCCAATGAATTCTATCTACATCCCAATAATGTTACCTAAATGTCTTTTATTATTTTTTTAAATAAAAATAAAATTACATCTAAATCTACGTGGAAAATATAAGTCTACATAGAAATAGAAATAGAAATTTTGTTGAATGAGAATGTCTAACAGACCTTCTAAATCTAGACGAAACTTTAGACAATGTCTTTTTTTTTTCTATGTCGGTCTCTTGACAGGGTTTCTATCAACTTGTATTGAAAGATAAATTTTTCTTAACATATTTTACTTACAAAAAAAAAAAAAAAATTAAAACACCACTTGGCTTAACAAAAGAAAAATAGGCGCTACTTATCAACTTAGTACCTTATTGAGCATGACAAAAGATGTAGCAAAAAAACAAATAATGCATATTTTTTATGAATAAAATTATGAAAAAAAAAAAAGAACATGCAATATGACATCCGATTATCTATAAAAGCATTACATATTACATATGTAACATATCATGTAACGTGAGAAAGACAAATTAGACATGAATCAATAGTCCAATAACAAAGATTGACACATACCAGTGAAGCCATACAACTTATTACCTTAGTGCACATTGATTGCACCCCCATGTGATTTTTTAACATTAAAATCCAAACGGCTAGGGAGGAAAGCTCCACCCATCTCCCCCATACACTAGATCCACCACATATGTGTCGCAACATCACAACAGTCACATAACATTGCATCTTCTTCTTCCTCCTCCTCCTCCGCCGCCTTCCGATGCTATAATATGGAAAAAAATCATTTGCGTCTCTCATTGTCAAAGTAGACCATGCCCCTCTAGTGGAGCAAAAGCAAATGTTCTCACGACGAAAGTCGATGGTGATCCAATACAAAATGAAGGTAAATTTTGTCTTCCGTGCTTACCAAATTAAATCTGTTAAGAATTTCTCCTTTGGAGACCACCATTGATGACTATTTGTATAATATCACTTCTTTTGAGCAAGAAACTTTAATTAATAAGCGATTCTAAATTGAAGAATGAATGAGTAGGAGAGAAATTTTCCCGCCTTATGACCTTTACTTCATACCATCCAACTCCAATGAAGAGGTGTGATCGGTTTTCGAAAATCCGCCACCTCGAGGACTAAAATGTTTGGAGTAGTATAAGATAGTTGAGGATTTTGTGCTACAAAAATAGGCATAATCATAGGAGATAGAACCATCACTAGTGATTGTTTAAGTGATATTTGTTAAAGAAGATTATTATTTCATTATGATTGATTGTCAAAATTATCCATAACAAAGGTGCATCTGTACACAATGTAAAGCGGAATATTGCCTCTGGATTAGTCAAATTGATTTCAAAAGTTGAACTCCAACTATATCATTTTAAAATCCCTACTTTTACCTTTTTCTTTCTTTTATTTTGATGGATAATGTAAATCGCAATAAAATGTTATTTCAATGGAAACCCTAATAACAATTGAGAGCTTCTTCCTTCTTTTAACTACCATAAAAACCACCTCCTTCCTTCTCCACCATCCATCGATCACTACCATCCCGACATCACTAAACACCACCGCCATCACCGATCACTACCCTCTACCCTCTACCATGGATCAGGATGAGCACACCATCATAAACCACCACCACCAGCCTCCACACCATCCCACTACAAATCTTGATCCACCACCAACATCTCTCTAGTCTTCCTCTCTAGACATTCTCTCTCTATGTTTTTCCCACCGGCGATCTTCACAACACCACCACCACCACAAAAGCTTGAAACACATCATTCTACGGTCTCTCATATTCTAGAAAAAAAAAAATCTGATTTTCTCAGCAACGAGGCGGTGGTGATGGTGGTTCGCCATTGTTTTTTTAAAAAAAATCATATTTTGACTTAATTTGAAACTAGACTTGTTTGGGCGAGGGTTAACAACGGTCTTGTTTGTGTTTAGTTTAGGGCTTGGATTCTCGTTGATGGTCGTTGTTGTCGGTTTTAATCCTGCAAGTGAACGGATCGTTAACAAATAATATAATGATAAGTAGAGTATCGAACCCACGAGAACTGAATTTTCCATGTCTTGTACTATGATTAATACTAAATCTAATTCAAGAAAACACAACAAGTTATTTAAATTCAATTTTAACTAAATCTAATTATCAACTAAAATAAGTAATTAGAATTATACAAAACTTGGAATTAATCAAATCATGAAAGGTACTAAAATCCCGAATCCGCTATTGTTAACCTACTTTAACCCTCAATTTTCTGTTTATACTCAATTCTTGATTTATGTTGACAATCGATATTTCTTATATGTTAATTTGTTCTCTTGATACAAATTAAACCAATTTCTATCTATGACCCAACTATATCTCTATGAAGGATTTGAATAGATGAACGCAACACAAAATTAGAAAACCACCAAAGATTACACCAAGCATAGAAGTATATATCTATCTCTTATTGGACTTAATGTCGTTTGTTATTTGAGTTAGACACATGTAACACCTCTCGACATCAACACAAATTCCAAGAACTATCCTAACATTGGCCAAATTTTAGGATAACAATTAATTCAATAACAAACAATCAACAAAATTAAGAACTTAGATGCCTAGGTTAAAAATCAATGATCAAACTTTAATCAATAATCTATCTCGATGGTCAATCGATATTATACTTATATATGAACCTAATTATCTCTAATTAAATTTCAAACAAATAAGCATGCATTAATTCACAAAGATCATCATATAACGATTTCATAGAGCATAATGACATAGACCATCAATTATAAGACTCTATATTGTTTATTACTATGTGCTAATTTATATTGAATCTCTCGAAAGCAATATAAATCATAAACACGTTTTAAGTGATCAAGTATCAAAACGGAATTAATGAATAATAAACAATTAACCCAATTGCAAGAATAAAAAAGAGCAATTTATTAGATAAAGAGTCAACAATGTTTCATCAAAATTCTAGCCACAAGAGTTTAGCTTACCATGTTTTGATTACAAAAATACAAGATAGAAAGTGAATACTTAACCTAAATAATTTAGAATAAAAGTTGATACAACCCTTAATCTTGAATCTCTTCAACAATCTTGGATGGCACCGTCTTCTTCTTCAAAATCATCCAAAGTTTGATTTCTTGTAATTTTTCTTCCAAGAATTTGATGTTTTTCATGTAGAGTTCTTCCAAATATTTGTATTATGTTATGATATGGAACTCTCATTTTCTTCTCTAATAATGTGTATTTATAAAGCCAACAATTACTCTAAATCCGTACCTCAATTTGTGTTCAAAAAGATACAATCCACTAGGCCAAAAAGTTTGAAAAGCCCATGCGATCGCATGGGCAAATGCTCGAGATCGCATGGAAAGATAAATTGGGCATCTGCTTATAATATCAATGGCCCGCGATCGCAAGCACTTGTCGCATGAAATTCATCTTCACTTTGCTTCTTAGTCTCCTTTTATTTGCACGATAAGTTCTCAATCTTTATAGTATTGACAATTTAAGCCTCGAAGTTAAACTTTTATTTCAATTTTGCCCTTATATATTTGCATCTCGGATCCTTAAACATTTGGGTGTTTGCATATTGGTCTCCATACTTCTACTTTTATATCAATTTAGTCCTATTTTGCCAATTTTGCTCCAAACACCACCAAACTCAGATTTTGACCCACAATAACAAAATCAACACATAATTAAATAAAATTACACTCAAATGCACTCACAATTATCTATTTTGAGGGTCTAAATAAGTGTAAAATCACATTTATCAGTGGTAGTGTTGAGATGGCGGTGATGGTGATTTTTGTGGTGGTTTTTGATAGTGGTGATGGTTGTTTTTGATAGCAATGTGTTATACTTGTAGGGGTGGCAATGGCGGTTGACCGGTGGTGGTGGTGGTGGTGGTGGTGGTGGTGGTGGTGGTTAGTGTTTAGGAAAGTGGTTGTGTTGGTGGCGTATCACAATTTGTTACAAATATTACAATTTTGTAATGATGTCGACTGGTGCCGCGGCTACGTAACACAATTTTTTACATATGTTACACTTTGTATAATGACAGTGTCAATAGTGGTGGTAGTGCCGACGATGTAACACGTAAGTGTAACAAAAAAAGTGTAATACCGTTACAAAAAAATAAAATAGTGGTGTGAAAAATAAATAAATAAATAAAAACAGTATTTTGGTTTTAAAAATATATATATTAGACAATAATTTAAGAATTAATTTATTTTTTATGGTATTTATGAAATTTCCCGAAAATAAATTCTAAAGCAGGCTGCAAATCTAATGGGCCAGCACAGTATACTTTGTGGGCCATTTCAACTTCAGGAGAATGGGCTTAAACGTAAAGGCCCGAACTAGTGGGCAGGTACGTACAAAGGCCCGTCGAAGGAAGCTGGTGATGTTTTTGATCCGAGGAGCAATGCTTTTTCAAATAATTAATTAATTAATTAAGTGTTAGACCGACTAACTCGATTATTAATCTTGATAAGAATGTCCATACTTGGAGTGAAGTGTAAAAGACAGTTTTATCCCTTCAATTAGATCTACTTATAATAATTCGATATCTTGACGAAAATAAAGGATATATTTGAGGTCCTTAGCTGCCAAAAATTTAGGACTTAATAAATAGTAACTTATTCTTTTTCAAAAGAATTAATTAGGAACCTAACATTTCGAATCAACGAGATACCTATTTTGTTAGGGTCAACCAATAAGTCATGTCATATCCTCTCAAATTGTCAGTCAAAAGAGTAAGCTTAGGGGTTGTCATTGCCCTACTAGGAAGTGTCTATACACGTAATATAGTGAACAAAATTTTAATAATTTTTTTCTTTCTTAATCACGTGTCCAGTCTCACTCGTTCAATGTACCATTGTTTTCAAGGAAAGAAGACGTGTTATAATTTTCATTATAAATTTTTGGATAAATTACACTCACAATTTCTATTCTTTCAATTTTGTAACAATATCATCCCCATTCAATTTTATTTGCAGATAGCGTCCCCATTCTTTCATTAATTCTCACAGATGGTCCCCAAATAATTTTTTTTGACAATTTTGTCCTTATCTTAAATAAATTAAAATAATAAAAAATTAAAAAACTTAATATAAATTTTTTTAAAAGTGCAAATAAATTCTAAACCTTTTTTTTTAATACTTCTTCACTTAAATAAGTGATAAATTGCATTTAGGGTTTCAAACTTTAAGAAAATTATTGTGGGGCCCCAAACCTCAAAATTAATATGCAGTAATGTCCTTTCATCCAAAATATTGCCAGTTGAGCTAAAAGTCATCTTTCAACTAAATTTTGACAACTTAAAGAAGGACTAAGGGATACTTTTATATTATTTATTTAAAATAATTATAAAAAAAAAAAGAATTAAAAAAAATTCCATTAATTTTTCTATTTTTTCTATTTTAATTTATTTAAGCTAAGGAAAAAATCGTCAAAAAAATCATTTGGTGACCATTTGTGCTAATTAATGAAAGGATGAAGACGATATCTACGAAAAAATTTGAATGGAGATGAAATTGCTACAAACTTGAAAAGATGGGGAATGTGAGTGTAATTTACCCTAAATTTTATGTTGCTTAAACATGTTAAAAGAAGGATAAGTTAACTGAAATAACACGATATGATGTTTGCATTTACGTATTAGTTACTTTGAATCTTTCATTTAATTTAGTAATGCGGCACAAAAAGATTATGTAACTTGCACTAAATTTATTCGAAATAAATAGAATTAATATTTGATGATCAAAAATATTTTCAAGTTAGTAGAATGCACCCAATGAACTAATTTGGTTTAATTGTCATGGTTATGATTTTGAACACAGTCATAATGGCACTAATAATTTTATATAACATCTCAAAATGGCAAGAAAGTAAGGCAAAAATAAGAAGAATAAAATGTAGAGGACTAAAATGTAGACTACAAAGTTAAAATAGACAAAAAGTATTATTCCTTTTAGGAGTGTGGCTTCCAAACTGCCAAATGTTAACATAGTATTGGTGTGTCCAGCAGTAAATGCATTATGATTAGAGATTTGTCGTTCAAAATAAGAGAAATTTTTTGGAGGGACGATAATGTGGTAGAATCATTCATTTAAATCACGATACTTTGATTTTGAACTGTTCAAGTCACGACATTTCAGATGTCGAGTGAGTAAAAGAGGGAAACATAGTGGGTAGATAGACCCAATCGGTATTCAAGATATCATGACTTGAATGGTTTAAAGTTTGAAGTTCGAAGTGTCGTGATTTGGGTGGACGGTCTTACAACGCGCATGTGTATATAAGATTGTCCATACTGAAATATTTTTCATAGAAAAGGGGATAACTATATGTGTCGAAACCAACATGTGGAATTCTAGTAAATGAGAAATAGCGAGACTTAAGTTCAATATCATTATGAATCGATTCATGATATGAAAGTTTAAGCCAAGAATATTTAAATACAGGAAATCTGAATTATTTCTTCAATTCTTCAGTCAAGGACTCTATGGGTTCCTTTTCAAAATCTAATTATGGCTGACACTTTTATTACCCTTTATTCCCTTTAACACATTTTAGGTTAGGTTCTTTATTTATTCTGCAAGACAAGTTCCATAAAACTATAATATTTCAATGTGATAAAGTGAAGAAAACTGTCTATTAATGTTTTAATTAATGTATTCATCATGGTATTTGTTCATTGTCCATGTTGTTGGATGTAGTTGAATACAGTCATAATGCCACTAAAATCATTTAAACAATTAGTATGCATGACACTGAATGCATAATTTGGTTCTCTTTAGGTGGGATATGATACTATATATACAGCACTTTTAATAAGCTATATTGCCATTTTTGTACCCCCTTATTCTTGAAGATCCTCACAGAATTAATTACAGTGTATAGAATATATATATATACATGCTGGTTTGTCAGGACCAACGGCAAAACAACAAGCTACGATGTGAGATTTGGAATCTTGACAACGGGTAAAATATGGTTCCATTACAAGACTTGAAGAGTCGGCGCTGTGACACAATGATCACAAGACAGTAATTAAGAAGAAAAAGAAATTAAAATCTTGTTAATTATATTATTAGTTTAGTCGAATACACTTCTTACCAACCATGAATCTTGTTTTTTTTTTTTTTTTTAACTGGGATATGATACGACAAATCAATCGCTTCTAATCTACTTGACAATGTGCCCCCAAAAAATCAGATGGTCCTTATATCTTTAAATTCGACAAATGCTACTAAGATTGAAAGATGCTGCTGTTTGTGACCGACGATTTGAAATACACAACAACCAAACAAATCATTGGCATTTTCCTCAAGAAATAATATTAATAAAAATAATCAATGGCCATAAATTTAGAAATGGAATTGGAGGTCCCATAGCCATAAATTATATTGCTCTAGGAATTTTATAATTAGCAAAAACATTTAGTGCAAAAGGCAAATCATATCAATTAGACTCGATTTACACAAACAATTGACAGTTCAAGACATTAGTTCACTAGAAATTACCAGACGATATCGATTTTCCAACCATACCCTTGTTTGAAAGGGTAGATCATAAGATCGTAAATTCCGAAATCTTTAAAACTTCTAAATTAGACTATAAATATATTGAATATGCATAATTGGTTTTAAGTTTTAAGAAAGAAAAAGAAGTTTATCAACAAAACACTGGACCAAAGACATTGTTACACAACTTACCTGGAAACAAACATTTTGCCCTCCACATACGTCATCATTTCCTGGCCAACCATGGATAGGCTACCAGGGTTTTCACTTTTCAGTTCGGCCCATCGAATAAGGTCGAGTGGTCATGATGGGGAAGAGGGGCACATGAAGGACTAACTCATTGAGTCCAGTGAAGATCAGATAATAGGTGATCAAAGCCATTAACTGCAGGAAATGAACTGGACATGGCTTGCATGAGTTAGTAATGCACGTGCCCTGCTTCTCCATCTTGCTCAACACTCACCTTCTTATTCCATAACTAGAAGACACTTACATTATCTTGGTGGGTGTGGGGTGGGGTGGGGTGGGGTGGAACCTTTTGACAATCTGAGGCTGTTCTCTTCTGTTTTCTTCTCAAGTATTTATAACAAGAGAGGCAGATGGAGAATTTGCTTTAAGGGTTTGTGGTGGGCGTATAGGAGGCAGAACCTCTAGAATTAGGGTTCCTACAATACCCTTTTGAGTTAATTTACAATTGAAGGCAAATTTTTCTATTCAATGAAATAATTAATTGATGAGGGACCTCTTAATTTGCAACCTAATAAAAATTTCCATAAAAGAAAATATATGGACCACTATCAATCACTATGCCAGTTGTTACAATGTTAACCTTTGATCTATCAAAATGACTTTTCCACAATTTTGGAAATACCTCAACAATTTGTAGACTGCTTGGTTTTGTGTTAAGAATTCCCCGATGCCCCATTTACTCGGAGCCTAGATCGGTCTTCCTTCCTATACACTTTTGACACATGGATTCATCAACTGTTCTTAGTAAACAGAAATATTCCAATACATTTTTTTTTTTTTATGTATATGGACACATTCTATCTTATCGACTTCTCATTTGTTAAGAAGAGAAGATGTGATGCGCGAGCTGTTGGAAGGACGGCCGCGGGATAGCAAGTTCAAGACAGTAGATGTCAACTCACTCTTCAATTACTTTGGTTGAATGCGAAAAGGAATTAGAGTGTACTTGTTTTTATCTTTGTTGTCAAAGATAGTTTCGAGATGTTATTACAATTACAATTGTAAATAAAAAGGCGACACAAGAGTAGTAGCCGGACAACTTTTTAATTTTTGTCGATTCAATTAAGAAATAAGATAAAATATATCAAACAATACATGTTGATTTGAAGAATTGGAAAGAAAAATCTTACGGATTTTAATAATTTTCATCTGATTTTTGCTTTAAAAAATAGGGTCAACGTCCAATTTGACTCTCTTAATTAATTAAAAAATGGATTGCTTATCAAGATTGAGCTAAATATTTTCCTTGGTACAAAATCAATCTTAGTTAGTGATGGCAACGAGGGCGGATTCGGATCGGATCGGATCGGCCATCCGTATCCGCCCCGCAATAATTGTAAGAGATCCAAATCTGCAAATTGATCCGCTATTTCTTGTGGCGAATCGGATCAGAGCACTGATCCGCATTGTGATCCGTTCCATTTTTTTTTTTGAATAAATTTTTTTTAGCTAAGTCCAAACACCTCTAAATTGTAATTTAACCCCAATTCTTTCATCTATTTATTATTTAATCCTATTTATTTTTCAAATGGGACGGATCGGATCAAAGCATACATGATTCGATCCGCCCCACTGATCCGCAGATCGAGAATTTTTCTCTCCATTCGGATCGGTATCCATCGAGTTCGAGACGGATCGGATATTTTTGCCACCCCTAATCTTAGTATATCAAGAACCAAAAAATAAAAAATAAAAAAAATTTACTAGCTAGCATCAATTTTAACAAAAATTGGGTAGGTCAAGTCTCTTTTATTTCAAACGTGGGAATCTTGCTTACTTTTCTCATGTCAAGTCATTTTTGTAGTTGATGGATTCTTTTTTACTAAGGGTGTGTTTGATAGCTTTCCATAGAAAATGAAAATATTTTCCATGTAAGTTGTCAAGTCATTTTGTGAGTTGTCACCTGAAAATCTTTTCCATTTTCCATGGATTCTTTTTACTAAATTTTCCTTAAAATTTGCCTGTCGAATAAAACTATTCTTGCCAAAAACTCGATTTCAACCTATCAATACAATCTTTTACTATATTAAACATCGTTTGTTATGTTCTTATATTTTACCATCATATTTGATACGCTAGATTGAATTAAAAAAGAGATTTAAAAAAAATGCACTCATTGCTACATTTTTTTTAAAAGCAGTAGATCAAATCTTTATATGTTATATATTTATTTATTTTTATTGCTAACATGTCCCGTAAGATTGTTGTTCGTTTAAGAACACCAATTTTAAAATCTGATTGATCGTTTGAATTTAATGGACTTGCTGATACCATATTGAGCATTGTCATTCTATCTTAAAAGGTTAAAATTATTAAAAAGAGGAGTTCAAACTTTTTAATATTGTATATTTATCTTATCTTTATAGATTTGACGTTTAATCTATCCTTAGGTTGTGCAAGTACTTTTGGATTCGAATGGGCCTACTTTAGTTGAGTATTAAGCTACCTATGTTTGTAGATCACATCACGAGTATTATATATTAAGACCAAACAATATTATTAATATCGCATTGGACCAAAGGGATAAGTTTGATTTAGCTTTCGTTGGTCGATTAAGATCATTAATAGGTTGTGAAGAATGTGCTTAATTTCAACTCTTTTTCGTGTCTACGTACGCAGGATCAATGCCTGCCATAGAACATGCATGTATAATAGCCACATCTGAGTTGTTGTTGTCTAAAGTTTTGCGACACAGTGTGGAGGAAAATTCAATTTCAAATTTAGTTGTCTTTTGAATTTCTTTTGGTGACCTATAAATGAGTCGAACAATTTACTCAACAGTTTCTTTTCAATCGTCTCTCAATCTTACTTGACTGATAAAATAAAATCATTTGTGACCTTTCTTTTGAAAGACGTTACTATTAGTTGTTATTTATTTTTAGACTACGTAGATCACCTTTATCCCACACCGACTTTTTTGCACAAAGTGATTTCAACTTAAAGAATATTTTTTTTATCAAAGATATTTTTATTTTATTTTAAAATAGTAACAAATTAAATGGACATAAACAAATACAAGTAATCTCTTATTCTCAGTGGGCAAGTGTTATCTTGTCCCACATCCAATGCAGCACTTTTTATTGGATGAATTGTTTACTTATGTGGACAATTCATTCAGTGGGCAAGTATCACATTGGATGTGGGCAAGTCTTCAAGATAACACTTGCCCATTGAAGATAGGAGATCACTCATATTAAAAAGAAATCTAAACTTTGTACCTCCAATGCCGATTTTGCTCTACTTTTAGAATTATGATAGGAAAATTTGTACTTTTGGTCCCCTCCCCCCAACTTTTCAAATATGTTACTAATTTACTCCCTACCAATTTTTAGAGCACCAAACATCACCAACCTTTCAATTAATTACAAATCACATCCACAATCACATAATCCGTTAAAAATTGCCGTTGTGTCACAAGCGTGTACCCAAACCTTTATATCCCTCAACTAGTGCATCCGAGAACTTAAGGTCAAATTGGTCTATTCACAAAAATCTTTCCTTCTAAAATACACACACACACACACACACACATATACACATTCCTATTATGCGGACTTTGATTCTTCCTAAATTTGCTCATATGTTCTTTTTCTTCATCTATTCTCATTTCTGACAATCCAAATATAGAATGAAAGGTATGTAGATTTGGAAATTGCATGAATCTGAAGACATCATGGACGAATGTGAATCCAAGTAGAAGATTCTTTTTCTGTAAGGTGATGATAGTGCTTCATACCTTGAAATTCTCATTATTTAAGTACTTGAAACCTTAAATTTTTGTGTAGGAAAATCATTCTAGTTGATTTGCGTGGTATGACCCTCCTATTTGTAATCGGGCAAAGCGGTGTAGTACTCGGGTTGTTAATTCTAGGTGAAGAGATTAAATAAAGATAAATCAGTTAGAAATACATATTATGAGACTGGAAATAGAGATGAAAAAGCTACAAACACATATCAAGTGCCTAGAAGAAGAAAAAATAAAACTATAAGTAATAACAAATCTTAAGGTGTTGGTTGAAGGAAGAAAACTCCAAATGAATTATTTTTGGATTTACTTAGTTGTAATCGAAATTATAATAGCTTAAATTTCATGGTCTTAGGTTAATGTCATTAGGAACTGCAGCCAAATTTATAAACCCGTTGTAATTATTGTGTTTAGTGGAATATTTTCCAGATTGTTGATTTATTATGTTGGTTTTTGCAAATCAAGTTATTTCGTTATTGTCTTTCTTTAACATCCAATCCAAACATGTACGGTACATGGTATGCTACTACTAGTGAACGTTGGGGGACCTATTTTGCAAAAACAATTTAAAGGTAGGGGAAGTAAATTGCAAGCATTCTTCCACATTTAGGACGGAGAATGCAATTACACGTAAATGTTGGGGACGTATTATTCAATAATATGTAAAGGTTGGGGATCTAATTTTCCAAATGTTTGTTTCAAATTATGTGTATATACTCCTTTTCTCAGTACATCTCCCTGGTCAAACCAACAATTCCATACAACTAACGCGTACAACGACGGTCACTCTATTAAATTCTCGAAGTAAATTGATGACATGTCACCGTTAAGTAATCATGTGGCACATAATCGGTCAACAGTTGGCAAAAATTGATGCCACATTTACTTAATGTACTAATAAGAATAAATTCGAACCATAGAGGATGCACATAAAACATGAGGACCTAGGTGTAAAACCATTTGCACAACCTGATTTTTCTCCAAAAACGATCACAAACCCTAATTTTTTCGATTAATCCAACCAAATTCTGATTCATAAATGATTTCTCCCTCTTGTCCAGAAATTGCAGCTAGGTCCTCATGTTTTATGTGCATCTTTTGTGGTCCAAATTTATTGTTATTAGTGCATTAAGTCCACGTTGCGTCAATATTTACCAAATGTCGACCAATTGCATGCAACGTGACACTTAACGGTTACACGTCATCAATTCACGCCGAGAATTTAACAGAGTGACCATCGGTGAACGCGTTAGTATACTTGAGCAACATACGCTAAAACTTTGTAACTTGAGTGACCGTTTTGTAATTTACTGAAACTTCAGTGACCGCCAATGAAATTAACCCATATAAAAATTTAAAAATTTAAAAAATGTTACTAAATCAAGCAAAATAAAATAATTAATTGTTATAAAACTAAGAGAACAATAGATGAAAATAGAAGAAAATAAAGAGAACAAGTGTGTAAATTTATTATAACAATGACCCTTATTTATAGAGTTTCAATTGAAGTTATAATTTGAATAGAATACACTATTCTGGAGTAAGTAGAGTAAGTAGATAATTATATTTACATTTAGATAAAACTAAATAGTCATTCATCATCAACTATAATTTTACAACACTCCCCCTTAAATGATTTATTTACATAATAACCGATTCGTTAAATACTTTATTTTGGCAAAAATCCAATGGGACAAAAATACCAATTGAATATCAAAAATTTGAAATAATCAAATGATGTCTCATTAAAACCTTGTCAGAAAAATTCAGTGGGACAAAACCTGTGCGAAGGAAAAAGAGTGCAAATACTTCCCATAATTTCAATCAATGAAAAAAGTTTATATCGAGCTATCCATTACTTATGAGTTAATGTCTTCAATATTGCCATCTTTTTAAAAACTTGTATAAAACAATTCTGGTGAAATGTGCTCCACGTTATAACCTCCAAGCAATATCATATTCATACACTATCTCTGGTTGACTATAGTCAGCAGAGGACACATCATTTTAGTTTAATGGGTACAAGATAGAATCTTGGGAAAAATAATTTCAACTAAGATAATAGCGATATATTAAAAATGTAATACTTTTTTATTTACAATTGTTCCCTACGGCTTCTCATGCTTTGATAACGTTGTATAATAGTTTCATTGTCAATTCTATTAAATACATCTTTTTCAATATATACAACTGAACTATCATTCATCTATTGATCACAAATTCGATTACGCAGTCGATTCTTTACAATGTTCATAGCAGAAAATACTATTTCAACTGTGGCTGTAGCAACCGGAAGAGTTAATGCCAAAGTCACAAGCATGTAAACTAACAGATACACTTTTTTTTTTTTCACAACCAACTTCTGTGCAAGTTCACCAAGTCCCTGCAATTTGCCAAATTCTTGCTAGAGCGCATATCAACAATATAAGTTCGAAGCTGATCATCAAGCGCCATGAGCTCTACTTTTGAAAAATCTTCAAGATAATACTTAGCAAGACGAATTAATTTGTCTTTGTCAAAAGCAAAAAATGAATCATCAGGGCAAAAACGTGCTAAACAAAGAAGTAACTCACTACTTACCTCTGAAAACATATCATTTAACTTTTGAAGTTGCATATCAATGACACCATAAAATGAATCTGCATGGAAGCGGTGAAAATTTGTCATTTCTTCAGTGTTACGCTGTGAACGACATGGGCGTATAAACACACCATCCATATTAGGAACATCAACATTATGCTTTTGACAAAAAGAAACGACTTCACCTAAAAAAGAATCTCACTCGTTGTCTCTCATCTCTTGGAGTCTTAGTTTACATATTATCATTAAAGTCATATCATTTATAATATCATGATCTTTCATTTGTAATGCCTTCAACAATTCATTTGAAATTCATAAGATAGTTCTCATGAGATGTATATTAAATACAAATTCAAATAATTGAATCGAGTCTAATAAATTATCTGCCCCACACTTTTGTTCACGATTTGATCCATCAACATCAATTATTTCAAGGATGTCAATTATAGGTGAGAATATCGAAATCAAACTCATCAAAGTACGATAGTGCTATCCCCGACGTGTATCACCAAAACGTGTAATAGTGGGCTGAAACAATTTTTTTTCCAATTTCCAGCAGCCCAGCCCAATTGGGGTCAACTCAATGTCCAGTGGGTGCAATTTCACCCACTGGTCCTTTCATAAGTCCGCCTCTAGTAGTCAGCATGATCTTGTTGTTGTTTCCTTTAGGGGCATCGTATACAATTTATAGTACTCAAGAGTATAACCATAGAGTTATGATGATAATAAATTTTTTGTAGGATATAAACATCCATAACTATAAGATTTATATAACTTTCAATTAGATGTCATTTACAGAAAGAATATGCATAGTTAAAACTTTACTATAAAAAACTATTTGGAAAAAAAATTTAGTGAAGGAAAAAAGTACATAATTTTTTTAATACGTTATGAAAATTGTTTCATTAAAAGCCTTGCCAGGAAAATACAATGGGACAAAACCTCGGTCAAGAAAAGAGTACAACGTGTATTTAATCCCACTCATTATAATATCACTTCAAATATGTACTTTGATCGATTAAGTTCTCAAAAGTTGAACTATATGCTCCAGGCCTATTAAACCCTCCAAAAATTAATATACATAGTTTATTAGTCATGTCAAATGAGTTGGTTATAACAATATCTATTATATGCATATATGTTATGCATTAACAAACTAACAAGATATCTACTTATGATAATAAGCTTTTGCGAAATTCATAATGTTAAAATTCGTGTATTATATGTTATGACTTCATTTTTCTTATTTCTTTTTCGTATAAGTATACATATTTAGGTGTTCGAATTATAGGTCTAGAAACTTTAGGTTTTTCTAGTAAGTTCAATTTATTTGGATTGCATTATTTTATTTGGCCAATTAATTTTTTGACAGATTTTCTTCAATATCCTCACAACCTTTTATAATATAAAGCGCTACATTATGTAAAAAAGTGTTGTCAATAATATTTCTTTTTTTATTCCATTTCTTTCTCATAACGACATAACTTATCGAGATATCTTCATTTTATTATTTCAGCTAGTTAAACATCTTCTGGGGTTTTATGATTAGTTATATATATATATGCTCTCCAAGAATATACACCTCCTCAATTGGACCATCTTTACTATTTGCTCCATTTTTCTTTTGAGATTTTGTTTTAGAATCAAATGTCACCACGTTTCAAGCGTGCCATTATATTTACAGTTGGTATACGAGACTTGGTTAATCTCTTTGGTCAGTAAATGCATTTTTTATTTGTATAACTTACAAATGAGTTATATGTCGAGCTTCAGGTTCGTATTGTCTTGTGCAATGATCTAGAAAATATAATATGCTACATTTTCATGTATTCTTTCAAACCACTTAATTTGTCCCTCCTAATGTTGAGAAAACTATCTTATTAAAATAACATTCAAAAAATTGTGTTATAAAATATCACCCGTTAAGACTTAAGATATTTTATAAGATTTCAAAGTAAGCATGTATTTTCAACATTCTTTAATGCACATATCAGTGCATTATGGTAGACCGATTGTATATATATTGTACTATAAAAAATTATTAGATGGATAATATTAGGCTTTGACCATAAGCCAACTATAGGAGAAATAACTTTGATGTTAGCATGATGCGTATAAGTATTGCTGCATATAAAATAGTATTTTATAGACAAAAAAGGAAGCGCTTTGTTTTCAATAATAATAGTTTAGAAATTAATTGGATGCGTTTAACAAATAATAGAACTAAACCATTTACCATGATCTCAACTAGCATATATTAAATATTTGAGATTTAGGCTCACCAGCATTAACAAGAAACACGTCTTGATTGTATAATCTAAAAATTATGCTCATAGTTTACAATTTGAGGAAGTAATCTCACAAACTTCAAATTACAAATAATAAAATCATACAATCATCTAGTAGATATATGTATTAGATACAAATAATATCTAGATGGTCAATATGGAGGGTGACAAGGCCACATATATCATCCTAAATAATTTTCAAAAATGCAAGGAATTTAGTTTCAATTTTAGCTAGTATAAACCTACTGGTTTATATACCATGAAAATAAACATCACGTGAGAATTGATTATATTGAAAAATCTTTTAATTTTTAATAGATATTCTCATTAATAATTTGCATTATATTGATCCGGGATGGTTTAATCAGTAATGTCAATCAATAAAATTTTGAGAAATTGAATTTTGCTTCAATACAATTTAACAAGTATATTTTTCATTTATTTGGCAAACAAGTTTATTTTTTTTGTCTCACAAGAATGGAGAACTGTCTCACAAGTTGCATAATATTAATAATCTAAAATTGTAAAGTTATGCTTCTTCAAGAGCAACAATACAATATTTTTCTAGAATATTAATATGTACAAATTTATATTTTTTCAAGAACAATCATATAATATTCATTTAATTAAATTGTGCTTCTTCATGAGCAACATCACAATATTCTTATAAAATATTTCTATACTTTGTGTTTTTTCAAGAACAACAATATCATTTTCTTTTAGAATATTGATATTAATGATGTTATACTTCTTCACGAGTATTAATACAATGTTTTTTTATAAAATATTAGATCTTATAAAATTATACTTTTCGGGATCAATTATTTATTATTAAATCTTATAAAATTATGCTCTTCGAGATCAAATAATATTCTACTGGAATATTAATTTAATGTTTTACTACTTCAAGAGGAATAACAAATTATTATTTAGAACTTATGCAATTATACTCTTCTCGGGAGCAAGAAATATTCTAATCAAATGTTGATATTTGCAAAGTTGTGTTTCTTCAAGAGAAAAAAAATAACGTAATATTCTTCTAGAATATTAATAAACTTGTGTTTCTTTAGGAAATGCACAATTTTTTTAAAAAAAATCTTATAAAATTGATTATTGAAGAGCAATAATACAATATTCCTTATATAATATACAAATGGTTCTTCAGAAATAATAACATCGTTAAGTATTATCACAAATCAAATATCTATGTAATGTTACAAAATTTATTATATATATAAAATAATAATAATAATAATAATAATAATAATAATAATAATAATAATAATAATAATAATAATAATAATCAAAAGTTTAAAAGGATTAACTCACTTGATCTTAGATTTGAAACATTGGATACTTTCACTATTAACCACAAAATATAAAATAATTTAGAAAATACTATCTAACTTTTTTTATTCTAAAAATATTGTTTTTATTTTTGTAACACTTGTTGTTATATTTGTTATATTTCTTATAAAAAAAATGTATGTTACATTTGTTACATTTGTTATTTTTGAAGTTTAAAATATTAAAAAGTAATTGTGAAATTTTAATAGAAAATTAAGTATGTAGCAAAATTATCACTTCAAACATTTCAAATCTAAAAATACGAACCCGAAAAATTTTGTTGCATCCGAAAAGAATTCGAAAATTTGTGAGCTATATCACTCATAAACAGTAAGATAGATGCTAAACGGCCAAGTTAAAATAGAACTTTTACATTGAAGTTGAACTTTGTGTGAACTTGATATTTGAATGGGCTTGATCTTTGCATAGATATATTTCTCGAACATAAATTTAGAAATAGTTTAATAAAAAAAAATTTCTAAGCATTGCAAATTATCATTAGACCATAAAATAGATACATGCTCTTAAGGGAAAGAAATACCAAATATTAACATGTTATAAAACTAAGAGAACAAAAGATGAAAATAGAAGAGAATTAAGAGAGTAAGTTTGTAAATTTATTATAACAATGACCTTTATTTATAGGTTCAATTGGAGTTATAATTTGAGTAAAATACACTCTTATGGAATAAGTAGATAAGTATATATACATCTAGATAAAATCAAATAGTCATTCATCATTATCTATAATTTTACAACATATCATTTTTGTTAAATTATTCTAAAATATGTATTCATGATGGTTTCTCGAATAGTTAATCTATTTTGTTAATCATATTTTATCATTATTTAAATATTGTTACATTAACGATATTTCCATTAGCTAAATCAAATGCTCTAAATATCTTAAGAAGAAAGGGAAAATATAGAATAAATACAGTAATTCTACTCATCACCGCTATTTTAGGTGGCAGTGGACTCCCTGATTCAAGAAGCTCACTGCCACCTAGATTGGTGATCATAATCACTTGTAATGAATATCATTATTCGTATAAATATCAGGTAATAATCATTTCTGATATTCATTATTAGTGGTGATCATTCATCAATCTAGATGATAGCGGGTCCCTTAATTTATTGTTAAATGCATTAAGATGTATCACAACTCTATTGGATAATGAATCAAGGGTCTAGTACCACCTAAACTAGTGATAATCACCACTAACGAAAAATATTTATTTGTTCGTTTTTGCTGATGTGGGAGAATCTGTCACCAAAACAAAACAAAAAAACTTTAGGGGATGTTTTGTAATTTTTAATAAGAATTAGATATCTTTGTAATAGTCACTAATCTAGAAGGTGTTCGTCTAATTTGCTCTTTATCTTAATACTATTTCGACATAGTTACTGACAAAGTACTAGTGTGACAGAAAAAGCCATAGATAAATTAATGAAATTATTTACTCATGTAAAGAAGTGTGTAATTTCCTATATATATACTAGTATATCGATGTAAATTTGACTATAATAAATAGTATTGAAAGAGTGAAAATATTATAATTTTATTTATTTCGTGTCTAGTATAATCTGATACGACATACTTAAGTCTACAAGAATATGTTACTCTCGATTCACACTCTATATGATTCGAATGAGTTACATGCAAATCTATTTGTATGAAATTGTATAACATTAAAGAATATAATAATATATTTAGTCGGAGAGAGATTGGTTTTGTACATAATGTTTGATTAAAATCCTTTAAAATTATGTACTCTAGATTGTTCCATTCTTTTAATAAATATGCGTCAATTAATGCTAAACACTTTACTTTATCCGATAACTTCAAAAACAACGTGGAAAAAAAAAAAAAAAAAAAACGAAATTTCCTTTTCTGAAAAGGACTCTTGGGTAACATCATTGATAAATATTATGAAGTTTGAATTCCTCTTGAATTTAACTTAACAAATACTCTTTGCTTGTCTTTCACAAACTATAATTAGGAGACACTTGATCACTATAATTTTCTTCTCACAAACTTCAACTTTTCTAAAAAATTCTCTATGTATCTTTTTCCTCACCCCGCCACTCCTATCCCCAACTCACCCACACCCATCCAACCCCTTCTCCCAAACCTTTGTGCCACTCTTCACTCCACCTTCTTCACTTTTCCCAGTCCACTCCCTCACCAAATCATTTTTGGAGGTTTTTTTATTTAGAAAATTAGAGAAAAAGTGGCTTCAGAAATACTCATTTTGTAGTGACACAAGTCGAAAGACATCAAACATATATATGAAATCCAGGTGAATTCAATACGGTGATACGACGTGTTAAAGATAAATTAAAATAAATAAATTTATCTATGTCTAATCAATTCCAAAATATGTCAGTGGCAACTCTAACTATTTAAATTTTTTAGGAAAGGTGGTGCAAAATTATTGTCATTGCCTTCAAACTATAGTGGGGTTACAAGTTAGGGATGGCAAGCAGTCCGTCATTACCATTCCCGCTCAGTCTGAGATTTTTGGGAGGCGGGGTGGAAATCGGAAGGGGGGTTGGGGGATTCAAAAATTCTCATTTATCGCTCTGTTTAATTAATTAATTTTTAATATTATTTTTATTTTTTTAAAATACAATTTAAATTTTAAAATATAAAAAAAAAAAAAAAAAAAAAGATTTGGAGTAGGTTCGAAAATTTTGGAGTGGGGACTATGATCCCTGTTTTCATCCTGATTACTAACGGGGCGAGAATTCCTTGCTCTATTTGAGGATGGGGCAAGATGGAGCGTGTTGTGAGTGGGTTTTTCTGGTTATTCGTGTAACTAAGTCCTGCAGATTTCATGCTTAATCTGACCATTAAATTTGCGCACTTTTATGTGAGAGGAAATCTATTTTGATGTGTAGACATCCATCTTCTCTACAAAGGATTGCCTAAATCTTGAGCAGCCTATAAGAAAACAATGATTGAACTACTATTTAATCTAAAGTAAAAATTTGCGGTGGACAAATATTGCAAAAACTTTTTTGTTCTTATTAGTCTCGATACGCATGTATATTAAATTCATTTTTCAGTCAATATAAGACGTATTAGCACTTTCTCTCGTCGTCATGACTCGAGTTATTGAGCGCTCTTCTTCCACACAGGATTAGAGAAAACTAACATGATCCATCCCTGACGTTTACGCGCTTTCATACCAGGTTAACTACGACTATAAGTCTAACTTATCATATTTGTCTTTGCTTCTACATTATATATTTTAATTATATTAAACATTTATACATTTAAAGTATAAAATATGTAAGATATTTGTTTAGATATTCTTTTACTAAATAATGTGGCATTCTCCCTTTTAGGTTTCCAATACATTCTATACACATGAATTTTTTTGTAAAAATTAAAATTATATTTATATTACAACTATTTTTAATTTGTCCTTTGGACTAATTAAAAGCACATAAAATTTACCCAGGATCCATTGATAGAGATATGAGTGGAATAAAGATAATTATGATGAAGAATTAATGGCAGGCAAAAAGGTCCAAGGTACATTTTGGAATGTAATTGCTAATTAAATAATTAAATTAAATTCAGAGATGTCATTTTCAAAATTATAGTTTACATCAGAAAATCTAAAAGGGATTATTTTTCTAATACGAAGTGATATTAATTAGTGGTTAATGGAGTATTACCTCCATGGATTAGGGGAAAAAGTAGTAGACAAGCATAGAATTAAGTAAATATAAAAACAGTACACATTCCATAATAATGGAATGTCATTTTCTAAATTATAATAATTAAACAAATGGACCCAATATATTAGTGGAATTATGGTTCATTGATGGGATGTAACTAACACTATTTGCAGGAATTAATTAATAATTTTATATTTACATACCCACGTTATAATGCTTTGAGTTCCACATGTACATGAATGCGCACTAATTAGCTCGATAAAGAATTTAATATAAAATTATAATTGATAGTAGTAAGTAGATAGTATTATAATAAACTAAAATTTTTAATTTATCATTTAAAATATAATTATTTGCACTTTCAACCGTATAACATAATGCAGAGATTGAATGTCAGATTGGGCAGAATAAGAAAAATAGTACAAATTATAATCTAAAATTTAAAAAATACATATTTAGTAAATAGTATTAGATCGTACAAAATAATACAATAAACAAAAATTTGCGCTTATTTGGTGGGACTTAAAAATTTGTGGTCAAAATCGATAATTAATTTTAACTATATATTTCATAAGGACCCACAATTTTTATTACATTTCATTATTATTTTTATCAAAATTTGCTAAAAAATATTAACTTTCTTATTTAATATTGTTAATTGGGTTTATTTTATTTCTTGAAAGAATACATTGACTCTATGTAGTGGGAAATACCTTTCATTTTCCCTGGCATTATGCTGATAAATGCCATCGTCAATTCGTCATGATGAGGCAATGTTTACCAAATACCAAACCTAATTAGCACTTCTCTAATGCAAATTATTGGTAATTACACCTTGACTAATTAGTGAATTTTGTTGAAATTGAAGTTGAGATAAACGACCTTATTATCGGAGTGACAGCCATTAATGCTAGTTCGAGAATAGGAGTCTAATCATTTTGAAAACATAGGTAGGTGAATAATATCAGTGTTCGATATTCTTGTCGCCGCTTAAAAAATGAGACTTTTTTCTTATTATTCTCGTTGAATTAGTCGGTACTTTATAAACTAGGATTATAATAAGTTAAGAAAAATGTTTTTTTCTTTATGTTTCTAGTGCATGGATTCTAGATGAAGTTTAGTCATAATCCCACTTGCATCCAATGACTAAAATCACAATTCCACCAATTCATTGTCGTTTTATTACTATTTTAATTTCTAGTCCACCAAGTTAATAAAAATGCACAGGAATGCATTAATGTTTAATTTTTATTAAATCTTTTGACAAGGAGATAAGATAAAGATGAGCATAAAATATGTTAAGATATAGATATAAAGTACATACAAGAAGATAAGAAATGAAAATATCCGTCAAACAAGCAAATGTGGGAGCGTATGTTATTTAAATCTAAAGAAACTCGTGTTTATAAAAGTTGCGTTGTATTTTCGATAAAATATAGTAGAAGAGGGATGGACACTGCAAAATTAACAAGGTGGTCATTGAAATTTTAGTTATTAATAGGAATAATAATAAATATAACAAAGTTGTGTAAAATAATTAATTAGCATAACCCAATCTTATTAAGAATAAATCTTATTCATTGTTTGTTAAATCTTTCTACACGTAATGATACATCAAACGAGGTGGCTAAAATACATTTATCATTGTGAAAATTAGGACTTCTATCTTTTTTAAATTTATTTTTTGAAATATATTAGTTTTCATTTTTTGATTCATTAAAACTTATTTTCATTCCTATTTGCTATATCGTTAAAATATATTGTATCTATTTTAATATATCATTAAAATCTTTAAAATTTAAAAGTTATTAAATTTCAGGGACTAAAACATATATTCCATATCTAATTGAGTAAATCTCAAAAGTTTCTAAACACCTTTACTCAAAGACTTTCGCTGCAGTATGTTTCATTCTTTATTATATCTTTCTTCAATGTTGAGGAAAAATATTAAACTTTGTCCTTCTCTTGTATTCATTTCCTCTTATTTTCTGTTACTCTTTGAAAATGTATTCGATTTGAGATCACACATTGTCTGATATATATTATTCTCAATTTTGATTTAGATTTCATGATTATTTCTCTATATTTTTGTTAATACTAGTTTCATCTCATATATTATCTTGTTTTGGGATCATATAGAAATTCCACTTTTGATTAATCTATTTTCTTTCTGCTTTATTTTGAATGGTGTCAAACAATGCTTGTTACTACAATTTTTTACTGCAGTTACTACATATTGTTATTGATAATTTGGAAGAATTTTCAAGTCATACTTGGTAATATAATTTATTATTGTCTATTTTTCAAATAGCAAACTGTACATCTTTTTTTTTTTAAAACTTCATTTGTTTTCGTGTTTTGTTATTGCATATTGTTATAATGATGCATTTTTTTTTTTAATGGAGATTTAATTTGATTCAATAATTTTTAAATTTGATTATATTGGATAGTTATAATGTGGAGAAGAAATATAGTTTGGAAGAGAGAGAAGTGTTATAAATATGAGATATAATGTGTTTGGATGTAGAGTGATTGTTATTTTTTAATTAGGTAATTAATTTACATTAATTATGATCAATGAATGATTAACACTATTTTTTTTTTAAATTGAGGAGTATTTTCAATTGATACATATAATCCAATGTTTTTCAATTTCTATTTACATTCTAGTGTATATATATAAAAATTACCATTTATCATTTATGTAGACCCAAATTTGTCAAAAATATATTTTTCTTTTTTATTTATTGATGTGACGTCATCACTCTAATAATACTAGTTAACCATGTAAGTTGACTATTTTATGGAATATTAACACTTGTAAACATTTCTGTTACACCTTTAATTTATGTGGAGTTTACATGTGCTTTATTTAAGAAGCAAATGCAATGTAGGTTATTGCTCTTCTGCCATGTGGAGTCTCTGATTGATTCCCGTGCACCTCGCCTGGTACTGGCACAGCAGTATAATTTACCAACTTCGCACCTATGACATCATTACTTAGTAACTCGCAAGGCTTAGCGTGAAGATGGACAAATTAATCAAGCATTGCCTGGGGCGAACCTTCTAAAAGGCCAAAACTAATAGGCGAGCTCCAGTAGGTTTAGAGGGAGAATGCCAATTGATGAAAACCTATGCCTTGAGTTTCTAGTTTGGTGTTTTGAGAGCTTTAATAGTTGGAATATGGGTCCACGGATTTATTTAATATGGAAACAACCATATCAATCTCTAAATATCTATCTGGTAACTTTTAGGATCAAATGAGATATGGACAAATAATTGTTGGTTAGGTAATGCTATTTTTAAAAGAAACAATATCACAGTGACGATATTTCTCAACCAACGAAAATGCAACACGTATTAAATTGGATTAGTACCATCTTTTATCTAATTTCTTCATAATGCAAACGATTGCCGCTCATTTTTCTTGGACGGTGATATTTGTACGCTAACAGCGTCAAAGTGTGCAGGTAACATACATGTGAATATGAAAGTGGCAAGAGATATGTTGACAGTGAGATCGTGCAGATTTTGAAGTCAAGAGATTGGTGCCATCTTTGGAAATCAGATATTATATTAACTACGAGTGAAGAATGAGCAAAAGCCCCTACTCCTTGGGATCGGTGACGCTCTCTTCATACAAGGATGAGGCATGGTCGATAGCAGCAAGATTCTGCGAGTAGTTTGGGAGGCTTTAGCATCGCCCCTCTCTCTTCGATGTTTTTAGAACATTTGAAGAAGTGCCACTTGGGAGAGGGGCATAAAAGAATGACAAGTCTCACTCCAGATTGATGGATGGACACACGTTTCACCGTAGAAACTTCTGATCCAAAAGAGACTGGAAAACTGTCTCCACGCTCGATTACACATGTGGAGGAACAGGAAAATACAATAATATAAACAAACAGACAAATAACTTTTGGTAAAGCAAACAGTGCTTTAACAATTATAACACAATATGACAAACAACCTTTTAAAAGTAAAATCGTAAATCACGGGGTGCCAAGATTCGCTGGTGATTCACCATTTTGCACTCAACATCCATCGTCCAGGTGACTAAGATTTGATACTCGAAGTATGTTGGAAATTCTTCTTGTAACCTCAGATAGCCTTCACACCTGCCTTTTTCACCTCTTCAGTGGCAACGAATAAGGTAAGTATCCCATTTTGTAGTGCCTGGTCCTTTTAGTTACCATGGCGTCGAAGTTTTTGCTCATCTTAAAAACCTCATCCTAGGCAGCCACCGTCCACTATCTTCGGCTGCTCCTCGATTCGCTTCCTCGTCGAGTCAAACAAGGTTATCTGTCCATTCAAAAGAAATAATTCATTAGCTTCGGAGGACAACTTAGCGTTAACCTCTTGGAGCTCCAGCTCATCCGACGAAGTGTCTCTACTTGGGCATTGAGGTCCTCCCTTATTTTTCGAGTTCAACAATTGATTGAACTTTCACTCGTGGTAGCACTTCTCCGTTGCCTCATCCAACTTCTTCTGCTTCTCAACAAAGCCCATATACTAGTATCTTCACTTGTTCTTAAAGATATAAAATGGGCCCTCTCCATGTTACTGGCCAGTAAGATAGTCATCTCTACCAGCAAAGCAATCTCCGTAAACTTCTCATAAACCAGACTAGTATTTATGAGTATTGGCACTAGTGGAGGCAACCACGACCAGCAACATCTTAAAGATCGCCAAGTCGAGCTCGTCAATATAGGAGACAATGTGGATCAACTCCCTGTTACCACTAATAGCCCTCTACCTTTTCAAGACTGCAGCCTTTTCTTTGATAGCCTTTCTCTTAGGAGTACTAGCCGAACCACTCCCTATTTGGGCAGCTTGTAGGAAACAATAATCATATTTTCTCCACCAAAAGCCCTTTTATTCTTCTTCTTCTTCTATCCATGGTCCGCGACTACCCTTTTTACCTATAGGTCAGTGGCTTGTTCATTAGAAGAAGATGAGTGAGCGTGTAGGGTGGTTAGGAAGCCAACAGTGGAGAGGATTGGGATTAATCCCTCCATGGGACTCTACTAGAAATGTTAGTCGTAGCAAAGACAGTGCAAAGAAGAACATGTTAGAACACAATTCAAAATTTGAAATTTATGCCACAAGTTAGTTATACTTAGTCATCAATCCAAATTGAGGTAAGTATTTTGAGGTCACATAGTAAACTGTTGTATTTATGGACATATAGGTCCAAATCAATTATCACGTTCACCTGCCCACGAAGCGCTTCTACAACCCTTAATGACAAATGGAACTTCTTCCCGTACTCTATAAAGTGGAAGAAAATGTAACATTAGAACATAAACAAAGGTAAGTATGTAAAGATGGTAAAAGGTATCTCATCCAAACGGCCATAACGCTGGTGTACCTTAAGATTTGCCTCAGGGTCATTCAGGACTCTCTTTGCTTATGTAAAAGATCCCATCATTCAAGTCCCTGACCTTATTGGTGTATTTTTTTGTCGAAGGCGTCCAACCTCGTGAAGGGCCAGGGTTTGACGTAGTACCATCCATCGTTGGTTGTAGACTTGTTGGGGTAGATTTTTGTTCTGAAGGCTTCAGATGGCATATCTCTAAGATGGTTGGTGATTCTCCAGACAAGAAATGTTGCAACTATCTGAGCCCAAGCATTTGGAGTTATTTGTGTAGGGCTAAATTATATTGGCTCATAAGGGATGAGAATAATATGTGGAATGGTAACTTAAGCCCCGCCTCCATAGACTACTTATGGATTGCCAAGTAGCCTTCAAAGGGTTGTTAGCTTGTTCAAAGTAGCCTAGGACATGTAGTCGGATGTTTTTAGGGATGGAGAACTTTTTGATACTCGGTAGGTTGATTTCTTCAAGCCTACTTTGCACCATCTGGGTTGTATATGAGCAAGACTCCTCCAGCTCGTTGTTTAACTATTGAGCCGCCGGGAGTTCTCATAGATCCAGAGAATGACGCAAGGTTTGTCCCCATTAGGCCTCATCGACCTCACCCTCTCTTTAGTGGTGGCTTTGCCATACCTTATTCTCTCAACTTGAGATCCTTGAAAGGCGAAATCCATGCGAAAGAGTCTCTCTATGTCGTCTGATTAGAAGGTCACTCTAGAGGGATGGCAAAAAGTTATAGGTCTGGTATTGGTAAATCTATCAGACGAGGACGAGGTCTCTAAAGCCTCGCCTTAGATTTCATGATTAGTTTCTATCTCTTGTGACCCATAGTTTTGGGATCAGAATTCTAGGAAGTCAATTTTTGTTAGAAGATGGTGGCTGGATATACAATAGTGTTGTACTATGACTTGGTCGAAAAACCGTACAATACTTAGAAATCCAAAAAAGTATGGAATAAAAAAAAGAAGTTTGAAAATGAATAGAAAAGTACCTAGAACATAGGGGTTGAGTTGGACATAAATTCTTGCTAAAGTATGCCAAAAGGAAGGGTAAACTTGTAAAGCTAAGGTGTTTTTCTCATAGAGTTAAGTTGAATGGATGCAAAAGTACGAAAATGAAACCTAAAGGCTGTCTTTTATAGGTTTTGATCTTGCTAAGATCTTGCTAACACTTGAGTTTAAGGCCATGTTGCATCATACCCTCCACGCGTACGTCAGCCTCACACAACGTGCAACATGCAGTGATATAACAGCTTCAATCATAACATGCAGATACAATCATTGCCTAGGGCTTCACAACTTCGAACATGTTTTTATATCACCTCATGGGAGCTGCCATGTGTCCTACTAACATTTCAACTGTTAGTATTTTTTGCATAAATCATCAACTTAATAGGAATATTAGGCTCCGAATTGGGAGGATTATTGTCACACTTTGGCATCAGAAGGTTTCTTCACAAGAAGCTTCTATGTCAAAATGCTTCAGCATAGTGATCCAACCTCGAACGAGATAAAAAAAAGCCAACCACTTGGATAAAACTAAAATTTTCACCATTTTTGGAAGTGAGTTTGTAAAACATTTACCTAATTCATCTACCCAATATAGATAGTAAGACATAGGACGTAGAAGATCATACCATGAGTGATTCGACATATTTGGATTCATATAGATATCCACCCACGTGGTACTTTATTGTATGATATATATAAGATCCATCTATATAGATATCATCATCTACATCCAAAAAGCGCTCGAACTTATTATTACATCTCTAGTTCATGAGGAGTCCACGTGTGTTCCCCCCAAGAAGCAGATGGCACGTAGGCTATTGCCATCCTGCCTCGTAGAGGCCTCAATTGATTCTCACGTATCTCACCTGGCACTGGCACAACAGTATGATTCACCAACTTTACACCTAAGAAAACATCACTTGGCAGCTCGCAGGGTCTTCGCGTGAAGATGAACCAATTGGTCAAGCCTCGCACTAAGGTGAACCTTCCACAAGACCAAAGGTAAACTGCGAGCTCTAGTACGTTCAGCGGGCAAAGGTCAATTAGCGAGTCATGTGCCTTGAGTTCCTAGTTTCGGTGTTTTAACAGTTTGAGCGTGGGCCCACATATTTATTTAATATAAAAACAGCCATACCGATCCTTAAATATTCGTCCAAAATCTTTTACGATTAGTGGAGATCTTGGAAAATAACTGACAATTAATTTGGTCATTCTATTTTTAATTAAAAAATATCATAGTAATGATAATTCTCAACCAATGACTATGCAGTGTGTATTAAATTGTGCAGGTATCATCTTTGACCTAATTTAACTAGAAATCATATTTGAATACTGGCACTGGGTTCAAAGAAAAGGTACGTAATTCTAACCCCTAGCCAAAACACCATCTATTTGTCTCTTTCACGCCCAATATTTTTCTTGTTCTTATATTTTTTGGTAGTTGACTTGATCGTCAGAGTGCAAATGGTCACTGTCTCTTTTTTTTTTAGAATGGTGTCCGAGTGTACATGTAACATATAAGTAGATAAGAAGGTGGCAGAAAAAGTGTTCAACAATTTCATTACCAAATTATCATTATGGAATAAGGATTGTCAATTAGCACAGACTTAATTGCAACCAACTTTGACCTTTGTGTAGTCAATGTTCATGCTTCGAATTTTTTTATATGCTGCATAATTGGTATAAGACATATTGAAAAGTACACAAAAATGATATACATTAATTTCTTTTATTTTTTGTCCACGCTGAAGAAAAATACATATGAACATGTTAGATTGAAATGACTAAATTAATAAATACAGTGATGATATGTTCTCCAGTGGACACTGCTTATGGTGCCCACTGCGACGTGACATCATATCATGGGTCACTTTCTTTGTCGATTTAATAAAGGCTGTCAGCCTTTATTGCTCCTCCATCCACTGTCCTCGATCAAAATGCTCCCACTACCCTACCCCCTACCCATTTTCCAAATCTGTGTTATCCTCCCTCCCCTCCAACCAATTTCCCCACCCACATACATTTTCCTCTTCTTCTTGCCTCTACTTATGAGAAAAAATCACAACCCAAAAGCATAAAAAAAAAAATCTCTATTTTCACACCTACCACATCTCTATTTTTGCCAAGTATATTGTAAATTTATTTTAACTTTTATTGTTATTCTGCAAATTGTTGATTTTTTTACAACATAAGAGAACCTGTACAAAATGTGGATTTATTTTTAAAATTTACTTGGTTTGTTATTCTGCTAATTGTTAAAATGTGGATTTTATTTTAGATTATTTTTTAGATTTGTAAATTGTGTCGTTTTGTAATTTTACCACTCTATGTTTCTCGCTTTTCTCATGTAATTGAGGTTTGGTTTGACGTTGTTTATATAACGGACTTTGATAGCTTCAATGCAATGGTGAATCACAATTTAGTATTCTGATTCCATTCCTATCAAATGTGCAAGCTATCTTATGCAATGCAATGGTGAATCACAATTTAGTTTGACGTTTATATAATAGGCTTTAATAGCTTCAATGCAATGGAAGTACGAAAAATACATAAACCACAAACCAATCATAAAATCTACGCAACACCATTGTTAAAAAATCCATCCATTGCTTCAAACATTCTACTAGCAATACTTGTGTATGTTCCATAATCTCTTACATCACCACGCGAGTGCTCATGCTCATGCTCATGCTCATACTGTGGGTGGTATGAATCGTACAACACATTCGACCTGACAACTTAAGAAAATTATAATATGACTCTCATAATATATTATCTTTTAATTTAAACAGTTTTCGATAAAATATGCGATTCTGAATTACATGTCCTGCAACTTCGGACATGTTCTTTTGTCATATCCAATAACACCACAAACACGATATTTTCTACTACTCTTGTAAGTGCCTTCTCCACTGAGGACATTAGTCATTTTCCGCAGCCTTTTGCTCTGACGGCATTTGGATCACATACAACTTAGGTCTCCTCGCAACTTAAGCTCCTATTCTTGCTCATACCAACAGTGCCACCGTCGTTAATATTTTTGAGTGTGATACTCAAACTTTTAAACTAACCTAAGAGAAAGTTAATGTGGGCATCTGTTAAAGATACGTCATTGACTAACAACGAAGCCTTATGAGCCAACATTCTACGTCGTGCCATTAGAGGCTAGACCCTTCATCGAAGGATAAACCAACTGCTTCATCATAGACTGCTCAATTTTGGCATTCTTTGTCCATCTTCATATAATATACTTTTATGGTAGGAGAATCACTTGTTTTTTCTTTAAATAGCATAGCATGTGTCGACATTGATAACAATCGAATTCAAACATTCGACAACTGCATGACACCAAATCACTTGCTGTGTAGTAAGTCATATCTCGGTATCGATCAAATGTTTTCCCTGGCTCAAACTGCTCAACGTCGTATACTTTGCTATCGGTGGAGTTCAATTTCTTCAAACAAATATACAAATTACTTTGTTCAACTTTCTTTTGGAACAACAAAAATATTTTTTCCGTATATATCTGAATCATCTGGTGCTCCATCATAACGACTGACGTCACTCTTGGTTGTTTACTGAAATCAATATGATTAGCAAGTTACTCCCCATGTCGCTGATGAGCTAATGCCCTATTTAAACGTGTAAGGAAATCCATCACTGAGCACTTTCTATTAACATATTTTTTGAGAAATGAGTGATTTGTCTATGATCTTTGGCTTCTAGACATTCCTGCACTAAATATGTGTTTGGTATATGCTGGTACCCATCAACTACGTATTTCATACATGCTACTCAATCATTGAAATAGCTTTTGAAATTGCAGCATCTTGATAAGTGATAATCAACTCTAGGGGCTTGTGGGTTGGCATGACTTCAAGGAACTTCGAAAACAACCAAACAAATTATTCGGTCGACTCATCACTCAATAATTCACATGCAAAAATAATGGTATAATGGTGGTTTACTCTAGCAAATGGGGCAAGACTCATCGAGTACTTGTTCATGTTGTAGGTTGTGTCGAATGCCACTGCATCACTGAAAAAAACATATGATCTTTTGGACTCGAAATCAGCCCAAAAACATCGAACCAACTTATTGTCTAAGTTAGTCTCGTAATCAAAGAAAAATTCGAGCTTTTTTCTTTGTCAAATGTGAAATGCTCAATTAGAGTTTATGCATCATGAACTTTATGTTCTTTTCGTATATTCGCTTTATGGTTCCTGATATATCATTTTACACACCCAATTGATGATTGACCACCCAAATCTATCTTCATAAGTTGCAATTGCTAACATGTGGGTATACTGACTTCTGAAAACTATTGTGTAAGTGTCTTATTCGTGGCCAAGACATTCTTGTGTGATCTTAACAAATGTATTCTGCTAAGAGTAATAAGATCATGGTTATGTTCCTCCACGAACTTTTTCACCGTCCAAAAATGTTCGATTTCTTGCTTCACCACAGATAATCTAGCATTGCATCCAACTCGTGTTTGTCCACAGTTGTTTTCTCCCAGCCCGTGGCACAACATCTTTAAGTTTCATCTAATAAGCATAATTTGTTTTTCTTTCATTGGAGCAAATAAATAGTTTTCAGTAGGTTTTATTCGTCTCCTTGTTCGTTTTATTGTTCGTTATTCATGTATTAAATCCTGGTTCTCGAACATATTCATTATAAAAATTGTAGGCGTCCTCGTGTGATTCGAATTATTGCCCAAATTTGGAAATGCAATTGACAAAAATTTGAGGAACAAATTTATTATCAGGACTTCTGATTCTATCCCTATAAAAAATGGTGAATCACAATTTAGTATTTTTGCCTAAATCAATATTAACACGTGGGCAAATTAACATAACTAAAAGGGCCCACAACAACGGAGCAGAATAATAGAGTATATTTGGAGTACAAAAATACGTTAACTAATAGTAATGGAACAAATAAACATGGAAAAATTAACACAAAAAATAGGGTACAAAAAAACATAAAAACTAAGGTTAACACAACATATATCTCATACAAAAAATTAAGAGATAAACAATAATAAAAGTTAAAATAAACTTAGAGAAATTAACACAAAAAAATTTACAACATACTTGACAAAAATAAAGATATGATAGGTGTGAAAATGGAGATTTTTCTTTTACTTTTGGGTTGTGGATTTTTCTGGCGAGCAGGGCAAGAAGAAGATGATAATGGGAAATGGAAGAATTGGTTGGTGGAGTGAGGGATAGCACATATTTTAAAGAGGGGAGAGGAGGAAGGTGGAGTGGTGGGGGAATTTCGGTTAGGTGGGTGGGACCGCAATAAAAATTGACGGCCTTTATTAAATTGACAAAGAATGTGATCCATGATGTGATGCCACATGGTAGGGTCACCATAAGCGATATTAATAAATATCTTACATATCTCTTTTTTATAATTTTATTGAATTATATTTATTTCATACCAAACATATCAAAACTTTTTTTTTCTAGTTTCCAAATAATGTTTTCAAAAAGTTAAGATTTTTCGTGAGCAAAACGTAAATGTCAAGGTTCTAAAAATGTTCGTGCAAACTAGGTAAAACATTTAAGAATCTAAAGATGAAATTCACCATTCACGGGAGATTGATTTTTCAGGTATATTATTAAACATATACATGTACTTATGAAATTTGGACATTTAACAATCTAAATGAAATTTAAGAATATATGTATTTACTATTTTCCTTTAGGTCATGTGGTTGGTTTTTCAAGTTTTTAATGATTAAACCGTGTTTTTTTGAGTCACTATTTTTTACTTTTTAAATCAAATACAGCGTGAAATGATAAAATTATCATTAATCAACAAAATAATTTTGTCATTTCACGCTGTATTTGATTTGAAAAGTAAAAAAAATAGTAACTCAAAAACTAATTTTTGGTTTATAATAATCTACACCAACGAGTTCTAATGAGAACACTAGAAACTTAATGCTAGCAACATCTCTTAAAATGTAGAAATGATATTTATTAGACGTTTATACATAGACATAAGTAGTTTGACATGAACAAAACTTGAAATAGTATTTTATTAAAAACAACCAATACCAAGTATGATTAGAATAAAGAAAGACAATACATGCTAGAAATATCTATAGTTTTGTTAGTCTTAGTTACTTTCTAGAATTGAATGAATTACTAGTGATATTTTGGCCATTCTTTTTCGATTAGTTTGAATCAAATTATCTATTTCTTTTGACAGTCCCAGGATGTAGGCGAGTTAGTAGGCGCGCGTGGTGATGTGGAGAAAATCCTCCGTGACGCATGTTCGATTCCCGTGTGGGGCAAATTTTCACTGAAATATTGTGGGAGTGCATTACAGGGGTTGGTTGGCTGTTGACTCTCTTCCCAAGTTCCTCGCCACTCGCAAGACATCCTCGATTCTGGCCCGCCCATTCAATGGTGCTTGACATGGGTCGGAAGTTTTCGCCCGAGGCTTTTTCCTTATCAGAACTGTTTCTTTTGACACAATTCTTTCAATTTAAAACTCAAAATTCAAAACTTAGATCGACAAACAGATTCAAACTTACAGTTACACTAATTAAATACGACAACTACAAAACCTTTGTAGCTTTATTCTGATGACGACAATACAAATTTTTGTTTCTTTAGCCGTTTTCATCATTTGGGTAAAGTACCGATTCGAAGTTTCGGCTAAAAACAAGAACATTGCTGGGTTGTATGGTATTCTAGACTTCTAGTGTCGGGAAAAACCGTAACAATGTGAATTAATAAGTTCAAATATTTAATATTCAATTAAGTCAACAAATCTCTAAAGTAATAATGTGAAGTAAGCTGTTGTTAGCTAGCTGAAGAAGACCTTACGTCGTTACAAAGGTGTATGTAAATGTATGTGGTCCAAGTCATTAATATGACATTTTGTGATGTAACCCATGCATAGCTCAACACAACATTAACAGGTAGTTGTATGTGATCACAAGTCATTATCTTAAACCACTAAAAATCATATAATATATGTTTTTGATCCAAAAAACTGAAATAAAGAGAGAATTAAAGATAATATTTGGAAATATTTATAGGGAAATTGGCACAAATAGTCCCTAACGTATCACGTTAGTGCGCAAATGGTCCCTAACCTTTTATTTTTGACGGAATGGTCCATAACCTATCTATTTAGGTACGCAATTGGTCCTTTTTTACGGATTCCGTTAAAAATACGTTAAAAACCTTTCATTTAGGTGGGCAAATGGTCCCTAAATATTTTTTTTTTTTTGTCTTTATTAGTAGGGGTAAAATAGTCAAGTTACATTTTTTTTCAACCTTTCAATTGGCGCAAATGGTCCCTAACTTTATTTTTAATATAGAAATTTTCAATTGGATTCCTAATCTTTATAAAAAGTGAAAAATAGGTCCAATACTTTAATTTTTTTATTAAATTATTTTTTATTATTAAGTAATCATATTATTTAAAATTCAAATTTTAATTTTATCATTACAACATAAAAAAAAAAATAAATTTGTCACAAATAAAAATTTTAATTATACTCAACCCAGCCCGATTTTATACGATCTCATATTTACTAGGTCAACTCAGCCCGCTTTTGAGCCACAGGGATTCTTGGGCAGTCCAATTTTAAATTTTAATTTATTTTTTTATTTCAAAAAAAAAAAAAAAAAAAAAGCAAACACTACGAATTTTAAATTTTAATTTATTTTTCTATTTAAAAAATAAAAAAAAAAAGATCAAACACCCCACCCACCCCTCCCCTACCGCCACCCAAAGTAATTTTAGTTAAGTTAAATCTAAGTTAGAGTTGGCCAAAAGATTCTATAATTAAATGAAATTATAAGAGACTATTTTAGAGAGTATTGATTTCCTACCCATAGTGGGTAAGTAAATCATTTACCTAGTGTGAGTGGATACATTTGTGTCCACACAACACTTGCCACATCAGCCTACATCATCAGTGGATCTCCTACCCATTGTGGGTGAGAGATCATTACTCTTATTTTAGGATAGCAGTTATGTTCTACCAGATTAACTTTGTAATTCAATTTGGTTTTAATCTCTCTTTCTTCTAATTTAATTAAAATACCAATAACTTAATGCTAAATCTAATTAAACTAAACTACTTGTGAGTATGTATTTAAAAACAATTGTAAAACTTAACCTATAAAAATCCATCACTCACGTTTTCATTCAAGAAAACGTCCGACAGCTTTGGCGTACTCCTCCAAGCATAGAAATTATTTAATTTTCAGCAACCACTTGTGTACTCTCTTTGCAACTTTTGCATCTAGAACTCGTTCAATTTCCAGTGACAATTCTTATTCATAAGAACTAAAGTGAGGTGCTAAATGCTATAATTTGTTTTTCACGTCTTTCTAGATGTTGTATCTATATATGAAATTTAATTACTCTAGTTCAGTGCTCCTTTTGGAGAAATCATGAATTAGTTTAGTTAAACCTTCGGATTCAGTTAAACTTTCGAATTCAGTTAAACCTTCGAGTTTCGATTTAGCCTTCAGATTATTTGCAGCATTTTGCTTGAATTATCATTGTCATGGTGTGATAATTCTAAGTTCAGTTTGAGTAAGATAATTTTATGTGTAATTACGATATTTAGACTAATTGTAGAATAGCAAGCATCTCATTGACTATAATTAATTATACTCATATCTCCTCATTAAGAATTTTTCAGGTAATAATTAACGTATTGAATGCGTGGTGGATTGATAAAGCTGTCGTGCCAATAATTGTCTAGTAAATTTAGATTTTTTTTTAGGATGTTTTAATTAATGAGACGATCAGCATCAAATTTTGGATATTAGTATTAGTCTTTTTTTTTTATTTATTTAATATTTTGAGATTCGAAATTTTATTAGTTTACGAATTATTCAATTGTTTGAACTTGATATTTTATTAAAATGACTTTTCTGGAATATTAATTCATTATGAATTTTAGTAACTCCTCGTAATCTTATAAATTTTGGAGCGTTACAATGTGATGTGCATTTGGGATTAGAAGCTGGGGGGTTTTAGGATAGTTCTTGAAGCTGTGCAATATACCATAATATGCCTCCAAGATTCCATTTCTTAGAAGATTAGTATATTCTATCATCTCATCATCAGCACCTGATGTGTGGGTAGACAACTCTAGAGCACTCTGGAGCATGGGCATGAGATACATCAGATACTTCTCAAAATTCTCTCTAATTGCAAGTGCTATGTCACCAAAGCGCGAAAAGATTGGGGGCTTTACAGTCGGTGCACCTGGTTGCTTGACAAGTCTTTAAGAAGCTGAGTCATCATCCCATCGCAGTAAATTAATTTGGGGAGAAATAATTTGAGAGATAGAATACCGATTTGATAATTTGTCTGTATCACAAAGAAAAAATTGCAGGAAGAAATTAATTTGAGAAAAAAGTATGTGGACAAAATTATCAAACAGTCCAAAATTCAGTTATTTCAACTCAAAACAAAAGAAAATGGGATATGGCGAAATTATTCCAAATTGGTGGACTCGTGTTGAGAATCAGACTTAACGGAGCTTTTTGAATGGCAATGGATGGAAATGATGTTTTCTGCAATAAAATGTAGATTTGAGGGTGAAAATGCTAAAATTTCATACGTAGAGATGATTTGTACAATCTCTTTTAAAGATAGGACGTTTTGTGCTAATTATCAATTTCAAATTTATTTATGCAATTTATACATTGTTGTTGAACGTTATTTTTCTTTATTTTTGGAATTTTTGCACAATTAGTTCTTAAACTTTAGCTCCTCTAGCAAATTCATCCCTAATCTTTAAAATCAGACTTTTCAATCCTCAACCTCTTGTTCCATTTAAATACTTCGTTCACTTAAATTTTCTCATACAAGATACACAAATTAATTTTGTAAGGATGAGAAAACACCATGCTTAATACCTGTCCCAATCTTTCAAACCTTTTCTTTTCATTTTCAATTTCAAAATTTGAAAGTAAAATCCTTTGCTTTTTTAAGCACAAATCTTGTCAAAATTTGGTTAAATGCTCGACCATTTTACCAAAAAATTTGTACAAAATTTTCGAAGAAGACAACTCCGCAACTCAAGAAATTTGTTTGCAAAACATACGAAAATTTGTTTGTGTTATTTATATATTTATGTGCAGGGGTAATTATGATTTTCATTTAATTTTTAATTTCTAGAAAATCTTTATGAAGAAAAGAATTTGAATCCACTGTACAAGTTGAAAGTCCAACTTTTAGAATTCGACTCAAGTTTAAAAATTTCATGTTCGATTAAGTATCTATATAGAGTGTCATTTCAAATGATTATCAAATATAGACAATGATTATGGATGCATCATGTAGTTTAATCCCAAAAGTGATGTCGTCGACATAAAATCGGACAAATCTATTCAAGGTTGTTCAATGCTGCGATGTCAAGTTACACTAGTAATATGAATTCTTGATAACGTCCTTTTGAAAGAATAAGGTTATGTCGGTATTTGTTTTCCCATATTTTGCTTTGGACTTTCTGTGGATGTTCTTCCTAGAAAAATGAAAAAGATCCCATGTTTCTGTATGCAAAACCTTTGATGGCTTCAGTTTTGTTAATGAAATGTGTTTTTCCTAACTTTTGTTGAAACTACGACTTTGTAGATCTATCAATCTAACAAAGCTTTTTAATTTTTAACATTCACATTATTTCGCTTGGGATTAATGCACATAGCATAGCACGAGCCAATATATGAACTTGGATTGGGTCTAGGTCAGTTCGTTTTAAAATAAAATTAGCTTTTTTTTTAGAGTAAAGTAATTTTATTAACTCAAATCATCATAAATGAAGATCGAAAAAAAATGTAGAATACAAACATTTCAACAACGACTCACACAATCAAGCAAGAAAGAAGCAACCATATTGTGGGCTACATGGTTCTCCTTGCAAAATAAATATATTATTTTTTCTAAAAGAATTAGTAAATTTTTTTTCTTCCAAATGGGGTAACGATCCGAATGAAATCACACCGATTAATTCAATCTAGAAAAATTGAATTCTAATCAAATTAATTTTATTGATTTTTCAAGATATATTTTTAAGAAAAGACAAACAAAATTTACTTATCACGACCGTATGGAATTTTCTCTACTATGAAAAGAAAAAAAATACGTCTGTGTGTCACATTGTCACTACGTCTTCAATTGCATCTCCTTCAAAATTTGCTATTCAATCATCTTCTTCAACAGATCATCTCCAAAATCTACACATCTTCTCAATTCATCCCTTCAATCGATGATCTCCCTACTGATTATCTTTAAAATTTGTTCATCACTAGCATACGGTCAGATTTCACTGCAAAAGAAGTGATATACTAGTTTATTTATTTAAACACCATCGTTCTAATGTCTACCGGGACACTTGCCCAACATTTATTGGATGAGTGTAAAGTGGGCCATTATATCTACACACGGTGGTTTTTAAAAAGTTGCGCCTAGAGGTAAAGAAATTTAAGATGATAAAAAAACTAGAAACTCAAATCTTTACTTCGTTAATATAATAATTATTTGATCAGAACCAATCTTCAATGAAATTACGTCAAGATTTGAAATGTTAACATGAGAATCGGATAAAACGGGATAAACATAAGATAACTAAACTAGGGTTAAAAATTCAAATTCACCGCCGGAGCAGTTAAAATTCAATAATAATTTTCCACACGTTTTCGGTTTTGTAATTTTCTTTTTCACATTTTTTCAAATACTTGACCTGCAAGAAGGCCAAAAAGCTGAAAACTCCAATTTAGTAATTCAAGAATCCGATCGAAGCTGTATGGGGGATCACCAGATGGCAAAAGGCGAGGAATTCGAGAGAAAAGCTGAGAAGAAGGTTACTGGTTGGGGTTTATTTGGTTCTAAGCATGAGGACGCTGCTGATCTCTACCAAAAAGCCGCCAATTCTTTTAAACTCGCCAAATCATGTGAGCCTTTTGATTTGTTATTTGAATATTTTCAACCTTTATTGAGTGTTGGGTTCATCTTATTATTCCTAACTTTGTTAAGAGGACTGACTAGCTCATATTTTAGTTATTGTTTCTATATGTGGAATTTTACTCTTAACATGACCTGCAATAATGGTGGCTCGTTTGAGCTATAATTGGAGCCCAGTCTCTTAAAAGGTCAATCTTAAAGGAATAGCCTAAACTCATATAGGTTAATTAGTGTTTTTATCTTTAACGGAGTTGGGATTTTACTTTTAACAACCTTTATCTTTTGTTCCGGTACAGAATTTGATTTTTTTTTCTTCCTGATTTTGTTATAATTGAATCTGAACAGTGTTAGTAGGGGAATTGCAATTCATGTTTCTATTAAGTGTTATTAAGTGCCTTTGATTTGTGAAGAGTACTTGATCATCTGGATTAGTAATGTATAATGCTTAGGATATTAATTGGCTGCTGAGGAACCTCAGAACGGAGTTTTAGGTGATTCATAAATTGGGGTGGGGAGGGGGAGGGGGAGAGGGGTGCAAACAAATGGACTCATTAAGCAAAGAACTTATCTTTTTTTATTTTTTTAAAGGGTGAAAGAGTATTGTTGCTGTGCTAAGCATGAACTACAGATAATTTGATTAGCAATTGGAATCTTAGTGATTACTAGTTATGGTGAAATGCTGTTTGAAGTCTTAGAATACTAATTTACTACCGTGGTGTTTCCCAGGGGATAGAGCTGCAATGGTCAATATTAAATTGGCAAATTGTAATTTGAAGGTCGGTGATTTGACGTTTTTATGGCTGTGATAGGGTTGTGCAGATGATATCAATAACTCAAAACCTTTTTGCAGTTGGGTAGCAAGCATGAAGCAGCGAGTGCTTACGTAGATGCTGCAAATTGTTACAAGAAAATGTCCCCCAAACGTGTGTATGATCTTCATTTGATTATGATGACTATAGTTATGAGTTTTGTACCAAAAATGTTGAGAAATGGTTGGGACATTGTTATTTATGTGTGCTTAGAAGTTGCTGATGAAATGTATTGTTTTATTGAGGTTTTGCAGAGGCTATATCATGTTTAGATCAGGCTGTGAATATGTTTTTGGAAATCAGCAGACTTAACATGGCTGCAAGGTATTGCAAGGTACAGTCTGCAGACTATCATTTTGTAATTTGTCCATCCTACTTTTGTTTGGATAGGTGAGGGTTTGGGAGACCCCTAGCCTGTTTACCAAAATTGAAATAGAAGCACAATAGGGAGGGGAATATTGGATCTTACCTCCAGACTTGCAAAAGAACCGAGCAGATAAAAATGCCTCCAATAGAAGAAAGATTATTAAGAAAGACAAATTTCTACAAGCTAATATTACCTTAAACATAGAAAGAAAGACATAATAATTAATATCAAACATAAGGCATGTTAAGTCATTTATTCATCCTACTTGCCAATTTCCTTGTGCAAGGTTCAAGTCACGAAATATTTGAGAATGATTTGCATGTTAGCTTTTGTGTGGAAAGTTAATGAACCTTTAATCTGGCACCTGACTTGAGTTTAATGCTTATCTAGGAGATTGGCGAATTGTATGAGAAGCAAGAGAACTTTGACCAAGCAATTGTGTATTTTGAGCGGTCTGCAGACCTTTTTCAGACTGAGGAAGTAACAACATCTGCAAATCAGTGCAGGCTGAAAGTCGCACAATTTTCTGCTCAGTCAGGGAAGTAAGTGATCTCAACTGATTCTATATATCTTTTTTCTTTTTAAAATTTTCATTTATGGTTTGTTTCCTTAAAATAATTTGAGCTTACTACTTTTCTTTTATTGGATTGAACAAAATGGGAAAGATAAATTACATGTTCACTGTGAAGTTCCATGCACCTTTAATAGAGAAGAAATATGAAAACAGATAGAGCAGGATGTGGCTTTTGGTAATCATTGTGCCAGCTGAACTCTAGGTGATTTGAAATTCATATCTATGTGGAATAAGCAAATGCTTTTTGATTTTCAGATTTCCTAAGGCAATCAAAATATATGAAGAGATAGCACGTCACTCTTTAAACAATAATTTATTGAAGTATGGAGCTAGAGGGCATCTTCTTAATGCTGGAATTTGCCAACTATGTAAAGGAGATATTGTTGCAATAACCAATGCACTGGAAAAGTATCAGGTAAAACATTCTTCTTTTATTGCCATTAATAAGTTTAATTGTAGAAGTACTGGGAGTCAACAATTTTCTATTGCTCGTGCAGGACATGGATCCTACTTTCTCAAGGACTCGGGAGTACAAACTCTTAGATGTAAGTGTTAATTGATGTTGGTTTGATGCATCGATCTTTTTCAGGTGCCATAGGGCTATTGTTTTTTTATACAGACTGGTGCTTTATATACTCGGCTTTTATCTTCAATGCTATAAAGTTAGCAACCTCACTGTTTTGATGAGGAAATTGTTTTCTGCTTGTCAGGATTTGGCTGCTGCAGTTGATGAGGAAGATGTTGCAAAATTCACGGCTGCCATCAAGGAGTTTGATAGCATAACCCAGCTGGTAAATTATATTTTTATAATTAACTCTTGTATTTTCAACTGCAAACTTGTTGTTAATGTCATTTTCTATTCTTAAATGGCACAATACTCACTTCCAGGATGCTTGGAGGACGACTCTTCTCTTGCGAGTGAAGGAAACTCTGAAAGCTAAAGAACTTGAAGAAGATGATCTGACTTGATATTATTACTGAGGATTGTGTGATATCATTATTATTATTATTATTATTATTATTATTATTATTATTATTATTATTTTGGGATTTACGAAGTTTTGTGAATTTTTTTTTTTTGTTACCTCTGTGGCTTTGATGAAGTCCATGAACTTCTTAAGATATGTATAGTACTTGAAGTTTTTCATTTGAATAATGTAGTTCTTTCTTTTATGGTTTCAATTTATTTATTCACATCTGATTTCAAACACCAAAATCGAAATTTGAAATGGAGAAGCTTGATACAGGCCTAAAGCAGGCTTGGATCAAGAGCAGTTCAAAGTAACTCGTTTATTTTAATACCACTACTTATAATTAAAAATTAATTATCTACAAATTTTGAGTATTTTGTGTCGAGATTTGAGTAACTAAATGTTCGATATTTGATTTATTATTAAATTAATTGAAATCGAGGCTTTCTATATATTTTTATTTTATTTTTCATTTTGTTTGTTAAACAATGCAGGGTTGGTTTGGCCATCATATGCTCTTCTATTATAAATTCAATTAACAATTTGAAATGGTGCTAATTTTGTCACTACTCTTGTCCCATTTACAACAAAAAAGATTCTAATGGTGACAACTTGTCGCTTCCTTTTTATAAAAACTGCAATTAAAAGCCCAAATTTTACCGGACTTTTAATCTGTATTTTTGGTTCAATCAAATCACCATATTCAATTTGTTAGTTTTGTTACACTAAGAAAGGTGAGTTTCATGTGGCATGATAATTGTATTCCACTTCAACTTAATTCATTGTTTTCTTGTTTATTAAACTAAAACGATGATAAAGTGTTACCACTTAAGCTGAAACGATAACGTTTGTATCATTTATATATATCGTCTAAACTAAAAAATGACTTCTCATACGTAAATTTTTTGTCAAAAGATCAGAGTTTCGATACAAATGAATATTTAACAAAATAAAGATATCCAAACATTCAATTTGTCAGTAGAAATTAAAACTTTTCCATTTCAACCAAACACAATCGAAAAAAAGTAGTCAACTCACCGGAAAAAGGACAAATATAAAATAATTATAAAAAAAAGTTCAAAATAATGTGATTATCCATAATTGAATTTTCTCCGCTATGAGAAGAAAAAAGTACCTATACGTTCATGTGTTATAACGTCTTCAATTTCTGTGCTCACAAAATCATCTCTTTCAAAATTTGCTGACTACTTCAATCTATCTTCCTAGTTCGATTATCTCCTTCAACTGGTCTTCTCCAAAACCTATACACCTCCTCAATCCATCTCCGATAATCTCTCTCCACCGATTATTTCCAAAATCTGTTCACCGCCTTAATTCATTATTATAATAAAGCGTACGATAGGCTCCCACTACAAAGAAGCAATTAATAATCACCGACCATGTGAGAGATTTTCACCCTCTCACACAAAATCAATATATATGTCTGTCTTTCTAAAAAAAAATCATCATCTCCTCAAATCTCTCATTCTCAATTCTTTTGTTCACCATTCTTCAAATTTCCTTTATAATCTTTTCTTCCTCAGTATTATTCAACGAACAAACTTCAATGGTCGAATTCCACCGCAATATTTGTGATTTAATTATGACCGTAGGGATTTTATAACTACCAGGATCTCTCTAGTCGGGATCTTACTCCCAATCGATACTCATCCATACTGTCCGCTTTAGGAGGGCCTGAGCCCTCTTACCCCCTCACAAATTTCTTTCGCGTCCCCAATTCGAACTCAAGACATCTCCTTATGAGGCACTTAAGTTGAATATTGGTACCAATTGGGTTATAAGGAGAGGTCTTGAATTCGAAACACTGGGGACACGAAAGAAATTCGTGAGGGTGTAAGAGGGCTCAACCCTCCCAAAGCGGACAGTATAGATGAGTATCGACTAGGGGTAAGATCCCGACTAGAGGGATCTTGGTCGTTACAAAAAAATGCACGTGTTTTTTTTTTTTAATAACCACGGATTTTCCCCTACGATCTTTCGCCTAGGGACTATTCAGTGCACTATTAACTTACATCTTGTCTCTCATCGTTTTAGGCTTCAAACCTGGATTTCTTTCGTGTCCTGTGATTCGAACCTTGACTTTTATTGAAGAGAATTTAAGTGAAATGCTGGTATCAATTCACCCACTTGACCAAAAATTTACTATACGTTGTGTTTACCTTCTCTTTTTTTCAATTTCTCAATTTTTTTCTCTTTCATTGTTCTTCACCAAATTTTTCATTGTCAACCTTGTTCCTCCTATCAGTCTTCATTTATTTTTTTCAGTGGAATTCCACCAATAAGTCGTATACTAATTTAATTAATTACCAATCAACTAATCAAACAAAAAAGACAAGAACCAATAAACAAACAAAGACGCACTCCCCCACCCCCTCTCCTCTCTGCCGTCCCAACCTCCATTTTCGTCGTCTTTATATACACACACACTCTCCTCTCCGATCACTCTCTCCACACACCAAAACACGCACTAAGTATTCTTGAATTTTCTTGAATTCAATGGCTTCTTCTTCTTCTTCTTCTCTTGGATTGAATTCTAAAATTCATTACAATAGGAGGATGCCGGAGAAAACTCCGGCGTATTCTTCTCAACAAGTTGCTGTGAACTTCCAATTCAAAGCCTTTACTAGGAGATTTTTGTCGAACGAACGTGCAATTGGGGTAGTGAAAGCATCCACTGGAACAATTGAGCCGAAGGTGGTGGATGATCGGACTACTGTCGGAGAAAAAGGTGGGAATATGAGAGTCGGACTCATTTGCGGTGGCCCTTCTGCTGAACGTGGAATCTCTCTCAACTCCGCTCGATCAGTCCTCGATCATATTCAGGTACCAGGGAACATGTTCACTTTGGAGTAAGTAAATTAACTTATAAGTAAAAGAGTAAATTTTAAAATAAAACATTTTGTGTATTGGTGAAAGTTCAAAATAAGTAACTTCCTCATGAGTTTTACACTTGAAAGAAAGTAACTTTTTTAACTTTCTGGTTTTGACAGGGGGGTGATTTGCATGTGAGCTGCTATTACATTGACTGCAACCTCAAAGCATATGCAATATCCTCTGCTCAGGTTTGTAAGATAATTTTACTTCCTTTTCTATATAGTAGTTTCTTGATATTCCTCCTTTTGCATGGTGTTGAAATTCATAATTTAACTATTTAAGCACCCATAATTGTTTTTCTTTTCTATGTTGAATCTTGGTAAACAATTTTTTTAGTGCATGTAATTTAAATATTCAAGAGTAGAATTATCATTTAGCCTTCAAGCACACTTTATTTTAGCTGTGATTTGGTAATTGAGCTCATGTACCTGAGTTCCTTTTATTGATATTACATTCTGAGTTCAAAGCATGATGTTGCATAAATTGTTGACAAAGGATTTTGTTTCTCGAATCAACAACAGTTGCAGACAATATGTTTAGTTTGTTATAGTTGTAATCTATCCTGTTTTATGTAAATCACCCTTTCTGGTTCAGATTATGTCCCCTGTTATGAAGATTTTGAATCCTTTTGCCTTACTCTTTAAGTTTTCAAATTTCAGTCTTTAATCTTATGTTTATTCCTCACATTCTATCTCTTTATATGTTGATTCTGATCATCCTTAGCCAGTGCGAAAAACCACATATAACATGTGTTTGTACATTGTAGTTTTACATAATTTGTTGTGTGTGATTGAACGTTCCTGATTATGCTTGGTTCAGGCTAACATCTATTTACTGGTTTATGAGACTTTGGCCAATACTTGCATTGGACTCGATCCTCTGGAATCACCAAACCATCTGTTTGTATCATGAACTGGGTTGGAGTTTTTCCCTTGCACTATATGGAAGAATAGAATGAAGAAAATATGGCGATTTTATTATCATCTCTCTCCTGCTTATATCATTAAATTGTAGATGTGTACCATATATCCTTTGTCGTTACTGCACTGTCATTAAGTGTTTACTATCTCATTATGTTCAAGCTCTAGTGCTCCTGTTTGAGTTCCCTTGTTAAATCTTCTTGAAGGTTTATTCGAACACTCCTGCAGACTTTGACTTCAAACTTGAAACGTAAGCTTTTATACATTGACATTCTATCCATTGTCTGTGAGTAGTTTTCTTTTACTAAATTAAATTACTCCGTTTGCAGCCTTGCCCAAGGTTTTCGGTCACTTTCCGACTTTGTTGAACACCTTGCCACCTCTGTTGACATAGTTTTTCCAGTTATACATGGCCGTTTTGGTGAAGATGGTGGCATTCAAGTGAGACTAATGTGAATGTGTAGCATTTATTAACATTCTGGTAATCATTTTAGGTAGAGAGCTAATAGTAAAATTATCTTTTTATGTGATGATCTCTTCAGGAACTATTGGAAAAGGCAAACATTCCATTTGTTGGGACACGGTCAAGTGAATGCCGCAAAGCTTTTGATAAAGTAATTTCAAGTTTATGTACTTATTTGTTTGAGTTTGATGTAAATGTTCATAAGAATATCAGAAAGCTGGATTCATCAAATGGTTTGACTAAGATGCTGTATGCTTGCTGACTGAGTCTTTTTCTTTTGATAGTGGCTGTTTATCAACTTTTCAATTGCCGATAATAGCTAGCTATAACTTCTAATAATTAACACAAACTGTGTAACAATTTAATCAGTATCACTACAGCATGATATGTTGACTGCATGGAAAGAAACTAAATAGAATCATAGAAGTGTGGATCCCCAATCTATGAAGTGAATTATCTCCATGGGACAGTTGGGTGCATCTGTAGTAAGCATGTGATATTATCCTTTAACTGATCATCTGATGCTGACATCTGTTTCACTTTGATATTCACAGTATGATGCCTCTGTGGAGCTCAACAAACTAGGATTTGTGACTTTGCCCAGTTTCCTAGTACAGGTGTTATTTCTATTCATTTCTGTTTACTATGTTACATAATTCGAAATTATTGTTTCATTTTTGTTTTCTCAATTCCTTGTATAAAGCATGTTTTTACATTGTCGTGCCATCAAATCCTACTGTCCAATTTCTATCTCTCTCTCAGCATGCATTGTGATCCATGTTAAATGTCCTAATATGCTTAAGTTAGTTGCGGTAGCTGTTTCTTCTATATTTCTTCGCGGGGTCAGTTCCTGTTTCTCAGGCAGAATTCAGGCGTTCCTTTTATATTGCTTGATTTCCGGAAATTCAAATATCATTGTGACTTTTTATTTCCCCTCCTTGCATTTTGACATACTCGTAATTCTAAGATGTTACTTCTGGTGTTAGTTTCCGTTTCATGACTTGCTGTGTTTGCTATTGCAGTTGTTATCTTCTTTCTGCCAAGCTATTTGACATAAAATGTTTTGCCCTTGTTGATTGCCTTACTTCACACTGAGCATTAATACTTGTCTAATTTAGGTTATAAACATACATTAATGGGCCTGGCCTTCTCGAGATGTCTTCGGGTGCTAAAGCTCTGTTTCTTTAGCGGAGTATTAGCCACATCATATCAAATGAACCCTCTGTTGGTAAATCCAGTTCAAATGGATGAAGATTTAGTTTGTAATTTAAATGTGTGAATGTTTTTGGCTTAGCTGAGTCCCAACCCCAAACCACTTTTTATAGAAACAGAAATGTTTATGAGTTCTAATCACCATTAAATCAAAACCCTAGCCTCTTATATCTTCCTTACATTCTACATATCATACCAAAAATTATTTTCTGTTCTTTCATTATATCGCACTGGTGACGTTTAAAAAATGGCTTTCAGGGAAGTGAATTGGATGAAACTGAGCTATCAATGTGGTTTACTAGAAATCATCTGGACACTGAACTAGGAAAAGTTGTGGTAAGACTTATTTCTTGCTCCGAACAATTCGGAATCACTGATGAACATGATATCCCTCTAAGCTTGTTTGACAGTTTTCATAAAAAAATGGCAGGTAAAGCCAACAAGAGCAGGATCAAGTATTGGAGTTTCAGTTGCTTATGGTGTTACTGATTCTCTCAGAAAAGCTAACAAACTAATTTCGGAGGTAATATTTTTCTTCTTACTCTTCCATTAGATAGAAAATTACTTCTCTTACTGTACAAATACTTATGTTCTCTGTCCTTATTGTACTCGACCATTGAAACTGCTAAAGTTTTAAGAAGGCACAATTATAACTTGCCACGAGTAAAACATTAGCATATCCATTCTTTTAGTTTGGTTGTTTCAACAGTACTAGCCTTCATCTAGAATAACTACAATCTTTAGTGGAACTAGTAGGAGTCTGTGTGAAAAGGATGGTTCAACTTTCAAATGGTGGCATCCATTTCTAAATGTCCCACAATGGAAAGCAGACTAAGAAGTATGTCTCTTTTTATGTGCCCATGTCATATAACTTCTAGTTGCTTGTGTGAAGCTACGTTCTCACAAACTTGCTGAATTTGATAATTACAATAATATGGAAAGATGTGATAAAATTTGAAATTGGTAATTTAGTGCTTGTTGGTGGAAATTAGGCTAAATTCTATAGAATTTTTCCATGAATGCAAAATTGAAATTGCTGGGTTTGGTAGAAGTATCCTGTCAACAATTGATGTTCATGGTTTTAGCAGGGAATTGATGATAAAGTCCTCATTGAGATTTTTCTTGAAGGAGGGAGTGAATTTACTGCCATAGTTCTTGACGTGGGTTCTGGTTCAGATTGCCAACCCGTTGCTCTATTGCCAACAGAGGTATACATCTCGTTGCTATGATTTTACTTCTATGCAATGTGAGTTATTGAGGCTACTTTCTGAACTGACAGTTTGTTTAGATGTTTTTGTCGTGGGCTGGTCCCAAACTTTCGGATTCCTGCAGACTGCCTTACCAACTAATAGATTAGATTATACAACAGAGTCAGGTTTACTCATAAGTGCAGAAAGTCAATTTCCATCCCTTGTGGGATGATGTTTATTTGCTACAAATGTTAGCGATTGGCTTCATAATGTCTAATTTGAATGCAAAAATTATAACCTGTATGTTCTCTCGGATTGAATTACAGATGTGGCGTGGCACATGCAGACGATAATTTTACTTCATATTTTCCTTATTGTCTATAAATCCATAGACATGTGGTGTACAATTCTTTATCACAAGCTCAAGTTTTTCCTTTCAAATTTGTCGGTCTGATTTTTTTCCCCTGCAGTAGATCACCTGTCTTACAGTCAGTTTTCAGTTGTTTTCTGTATTATTTTTGCAGTAAACTTTAAATCTGCGAGATCCTTACAGGTCTTGAATGACAATGATAATACTAGTTAAACAATTGACCATCACCACCATCTCCGACCAAAAATATAAATAAAAAGAAAGAAAAAAAGGGGGATGTGTAGCTCCACATTTTGTCTCATCAATTTCTTCAATCCTGTATAATATTATCACAAGGTGTCTCCACTGTTCATATGTTAGAATCTATCAGTGTCCTGTATACAAATGTGTGCTAATGTCGTTCATGCAATAGAGGTTATTTTCATCCTCTACAATCAGCCTTTGGAAGAGTCAATCACAAGTTATGTTGACGTGTATATTTTTAATTTTATATCTGATACTAAATTTTAAATTAGATCACAGATTAAATATAGTTGGATAAAAGATGTTAATGAAATTACTTATCTTAGAAAGTCAGCTGTTAATTCACGCTAAGTGTACTAAAGTGTAACCTTGTATGAAATGAGATCTTATATACACTTTGAAGGTATTAATAAATCGATGGATGATATCTTTTGGTCGTCATTGGATTTCTAATTTCATCTCGCAGCCCATTTTAGCTGCATATACCTTGCCTCTTCTGGTTCAATCACCAGACTTTGTTGTCTCTACTAGGTGGAACTTCAGTCTCATGGCAGCGTTGATCTGAGCGAAAAGGATGCTATATTCAATTACAGGCGGAAATATCTCCCAACGCAGCAGGTATAAAATGTATATGAAATTGCATTGTTGAAGTTTTCTGCTGTCCCATGAGCTGCATACATTTTCTGTTATTGTGATTTTTGAATTTAAATGTATCAGAAGGATGCAGCTCTTATGTGTATTTAAACTATGGATTTCCCTCAATGCCACACAAGTCTACAACATTAATATCAGTTTAATGACCATGAAAACTTTGCAGGTTTCTTACCACACTCCACCTCGATTCCCTGAAGATGTAATTAGTAAGATTCGTGACGGAGCTTCTTTGTTATTTCAAAGACTTGGCCTCCGTGATTTTGCTAGAATTGATGGTTGGTTTCTGCCGCATTCTGCCCATAGTTCTTATTCTGAAGGCAATAAGTTTGGAACATCTCAATCAGGCACAATAGTATTCACTGATATTAACTTGGTGAGATTCCCGCTGATCTTCTCCATGTAAGTTATCTGTGGATTGTGTTCACATGAAATTGGATTTTTACCTCCTTTTCCACCTGTAGATTAGTGGAATGGAGCAGACAAGTTTCTTATTTCAACAAGCTTCAAAGGTACTTACATTTCCCTTCCCCACTCCACCCCACCCCCACCCACCCCTCAGTCGTCCCCGGCGAGGTACTCTCATTTCTAGTATTATAGTCCACTGTAGCTACACATCTTGATGTGCTATGATTTGTAAATGTTAGATGTTTTTGGCCAGTATTTTTACTCTGAAATAGTTTTTATGTTTGGCCAGTCAATGTCTTGAATGTAGTGATAAAATTTTATTTTTCTAAGCTCAGTTTTTATGCTACATGAACACCCATGTATATACATGCATAAACACACGTTTATAGAGGTAGACTATGAATCATATATCATCTCATGGTATCTTCATGTATAGGTTGGATTTTCACATTCTAATATCCTTTGGACCATAATTCGACGTGCTTGTTCACGGTTTCCAAATCTTTTGGGATACAATATTGTGTCTAGTTCCTCGTTTAGAAGATCAAAATCTTCACACGTTAATGAAGCTTTTCCGAAACATCAAGACGTGCAGAAGATCTTTGTTATTTTTGGTGGAGATACTTCGGAACGGCAAGTATCACTCATGAGTGGAACTAATGTATGGCTGAACCTGAACGCATTTGATGATGTAAGTGTTCGTGTTCTGTGAGTTAATCAGCGGTGCTTTAGAAACTGTAACATTTTCTTGGCTGTTGAATCTTACTTTTATGCTTTCAGCAGCCCACCTCTGATTCACCTGATGCAACTTCTCTGTTTTATACTTTATGGCTTAGCATTAAATTACCTTCTGATTCACATTTTAGCCTCATAAGTTGATGTGGATGCCTTTTGGCTTTTTTGGTTACAGCTTGATGTAATACCATGTTTGCTTGCCCCGACAAACGGTTATTCATCCCATCTAAATTCTGACAAGACAGAATCTGGAGCAAGCTCCAGGATAGTTTGGTCACTACCGTAAGTATAAATCGTATCATGCTTTAACTACCTACCATTGAGCTCAAATATTCCCGTGCTCCACTCCCCATTACCCAGGGATATGCCAAATTTGTTGAAAACTTTTAGGAATTGGATATAATTTGCGCTATAAAATATAAATAGTTTTCCCATGCAGTGGTAGTGCATTATCTGATTGTTCTCACATTTTCTGGTCTGTCAGTTCTTGCTGTGTTTGCTATGATTTCATGCACTACTTGCTGGTTCTGAGTTTTCCTTTTGGCGATGAAAGGAATAGCAAGGTTTTTAGTACAGTTTTCTCCATTGTTAACCATGATCATTTCGAACTGGGCTGCATTTTTGTATTTTGTTGCGATTTCTGTATTTGAGAGTAGCAATCAGACTGGTTGGACTATGCACTTTGATGTAATAGAATATCTTTACCATATAATGGCCTATTTAGTTATTTTTTCATTTCAAATAGCTAAAGAGCATTGTCAGGGCACCAGTGTTGGAGAATTCTCTTATCTAAAGTGGACATTTTTTTTTTTTTTTGCTGAGATTAAATGACCATCGTTAGAGGTATGATGTAATATGTGCCTCTTTGGATACAGCTCAATGCAGTAAACAAATGATCATCTGATGATACTTGGTTATGGCTCTCTGTCTTGTTCCCTTTTCTTTTGTCCAATGGAATGGTCTTTGTCTTTCTTTCTACACAGTTATTCGGTTGTCCTTAGACATACTACAGAAGAAGTTCTTGATGCTTGTATTGAAGCAATTGAACCCGTCCGGGCAGCATTGACATCTCACTTGCGGAGCCAAGTAATGGATGACATCATGGAAGGCTTGAAGAAACATGATTGGTTCAGAGGGTTTGATATATCTGATGAATTACCTAAGAGATATACCCTGGACCAGTGGATCAAGCAAGCGAAGGAAGTTGAGGCTACAGTTTTTATTGCAGGTTCTAATATTTTACAAATTTTCCAGTCACTCAATATTATGTTCAGCTTTAATTTCCATCTTTAATACTCGCTGCTGCATTCTTTCACTCGGATATTTGGGATGCATTATGGAAGATATGATGCTGAGTAATCAAGCCAATTACCCCCACCGCCTCAATGGGCCTCAAGGTTTCTGTAATCTGCAGATTATCCCTTCTGGATTCTGGTATATAAAATTAGCAGCTTATCTCCTTAGAGTTTTCAAAGCTCTGCTGATTACCCTTCCAATAACATGCCTAACTGCATTGATGTTTTTGGTGTGGAGTGGCCATTCCCTGAATTACCATGATGCTATTTTCGGATTATGATTATAATGGTCCTTTCACAAGAAAGCATCTGCCACTATTAAGACAAGTTAAAAGGGAATAATTAGCATGGTTTTGAAATCTACATGGGGATAAGTTGCAATTTAGACCATGGGGAGTATCTATAGGTTTCTACTAACCACCAAGGTAGCGATGTTCGCATGATCCTTTGAACAGACACAGACAATAGTTCTGGAAGTTTAACAGACAAATAATTTTTGGAGAAGTTTAATAAATGTTCCAAAGCCATAGAACAACTTTTTGTCGCTTATAAGAAGAAAGGTTATTCTTGTTTGACGTCCATACTTGTAGCTACTCACCTTGTACAAGACACTAAGGAAACTTTATTAAGTTTTCAATTTTCCTTGAACTCATATCTGAAGGCTATTCTGTTTAAAAAATGACCTCCAGCAATTCATTTGAATCTCTTTCTCAATGAAGGAAAGAGTAGAATTTTGTTATTGTTTATAGCATTAGATATTTGGACATGGTAGGCTTTTGCATAGTGGTCAAAGGATCCTGAAATATCAAAATAAGTGCTGGAGAGTGAAGTATACCTAGCATTAATACTGTTCATATAATATCCTGGACAGTGCATGGAGGCATAGGAGAAGACGGCACACTCCAGTCATTGTTGGAGGCTGAAGGAGTCCCTCATACAGGTAAGAAACTTCTAATGGAGCTTGGCGAAAAAAAATGTTACTTTCTTTAACTGACATTTAAGACAAGTAGTGGATCGGCTACTAGTTGTTCCATTTGTAAGTTACTTTTGTGATACAAAGTTGACATGTGTTATTATTGAATTTAAGGCCCTGGCATCAAGGCTTCCAAGACATGTATGGATAAAGTTGCCACATCCGTTGCTCTCCAACATGTAAGCATACAAGTTAAAATATAAGACTTCTTATTTCTTTTTCACTTTCAGTTTGACCAGTCCTGTCCTTAAATTAGGAACTAAACCAACATTTATTGCCTTAGACAATACCCGATCCGTAGTTAGGGGTTGTTCACGATTTTTTATTAATAACTAGAATTCAAAAACAATTCTTCCTAAAGGTAGCTTTAGTACAAGGTCAATATCTTTCTCTTCACAATGGTTTTTGTGAAGTTCTCTTTTTTAAACTCAAATATACCTTTTGTTTTCTTATATTGAATGAATTTCAGTGAACCCCTATGAATCTTTATCATAAATATGATCATCTAAGGTGTTTTACAATGTAATTTTCATGAGTAACCAAAAGCAATTTAAGTTCATTTTTACTCGTTGAGATCATCAGGCAGAAGACTAGTATGGGATTAATGCACTGAACTGACCATATTAATTGTACTTATGCATTTGAACTAATGTGATTTTCTCATTATTTGCTCTTTCATTTGGAAATAATTTTTCTGGTTGAGCTGTCTTTTGGAAGTTGTTTAAGATAATAGCTTTCTAACACAATGCTGATTATCTATGCCTGATGTGCATCATATGTATCTTAACGAGCTCCAAATCTATTTTGATGTATAGCTTGTAGACTATGGAATCCTCACAATAAATAAGGACGTCCGGAGAAAAGAGGACTTGTTAAAACGGCCTATACGTGACATTTGGCTTGAGTTGCTATCAAAGCTTCAGTGTGAAACATTGTGCATTAAACCAGCTAGAGATGGTTGCTCGACTGGAGTTGCAAGATTATGGTACATTTACATCTGTTGTCTGCTGTTATTTTGTCCTTACTGTGCACTTGCCAGAAGTTTTTGCAGCTATTATGACATCAACATGATGCATATTATTTCCTTGATACAGTTGTGATACGGATCTCGCGGTATACATCAAAGCACTGGAGAGCTCTCTTCCTCGGATTCCTCCCAATAGTTTCTCGAAGGTATTGATGAGCTGTATTTCTTTGTTTTTAGCTATCTATTAAAATTTTCTCTTATAGCCCTGTTCTTTGTTTTCTCAAGATACTCTTATTTATATCCATCATAAGTATGGTGTGCGATCAATATTTGCTTTCTAATGAACAAGAAAGCTAATTGAGTTGCTATTTAGATTCTAAGTTTATGAAACAAATACATTGAAACATGCATATCGGGCTTAGAAAGGACTTTGTAACAGACTGTAATTTCATGAAAAAATGTACATCTAACAAATCAGATTCTCTCTCTCTGAACTTCCGTATTCTGCTGGTTTCCTCTTTCTCAAAATTAGATTCTACTCAAGTTAATATATGGTTTCTTTTTGCACTAGTCTGTAAATTGTCATGTAACAATCTATTTACAAACAAATACACTGTATAGCATTCCAATTTTCACTTCATTTGGTTTCTTTATGTAGGCTCATGGAATGATTGAGATGCCGATCCCTCCTCCAGAGCTTGTAATCTTCGAACCTTATGTTGAGACTGACGATATAATTGTTTCATCCCAATCAAGTGGTGAAAATACACATAATCTTCTATGGAAAGGACACAGCAGATGGGTAGAAGTGACCGTTGGTGTTATAGGAAAACGTGAGTCAATGCGTTCATTGACTCCAAGCATTACCGTGAAAGAAAGCGGAGATATATTGTCACTTGAGGAGAAATTTCAAGGTATTCTTTCATTCTCTGCAGTTCCTGATCTTATATACACTTTGAAGGTATTAATAAATCGATGGATGATATCTTTTTGGTCGTCATTGGTTTCTAATTTCATCTCGCAGCCCATTTTAGCTGCATATACCTTGCCTCTTCTGGTTCAATCACCAGACTTTGTTGTCTCTACTAGGTGGAACTTCAGTCTCATGGCAGCGTTGATCTGAGCGAAAAGGATGCTATATTCAATTACAGGCGGAAATATCTCCCAACGCAGCAGGTATAAAATGTATATGAAATTGCATTGTTGAAGTTTTCTGCTGTCCCATGAGCTGCATACATTTTCTGTTATTGTGATTTTTGAATTTAAATGTATCAGAAGGATGCAGCTCTTATGTGTATTTAAACTATGGATTTCCCTCAATGCCACACAAGTCTACAACATTAATATCAGTTTAATGACCATGAAAACTTTGCAGGTTTCTTACCACACTCCACCTCGATTCCCTGAAGATGTAATTAGTAAGATTAGTGACGGAGCTTCTTTGTTATTTCAAAGACTTGGCCTCCGTGATTTTGCTAGAATTGATGGTTGGTTTCTGCCGCATTCTGCCCATAGTTCTTATTCTGAAGGCAATAAGTTTGGAACATCTCAATCAGGCACAATAGTATTCACTGATATTAACTTGGTGAGATTCCGCTGATCTTCTCCATGTAAGTTATCTGTGGATTGTGTTCACATGAAATTGGATTTTACCTCCTTTTCCACCTGTAGATTAGTGGAATGGAGCAGACAAGTTTCTTATTTCAACAAGCTTCAAAGGTACTTACATTTCCTTCCCCACTCCACCCCACCCCCCACCACCCACCCTCAGTCGTCCCGGCGAGGTACTCTCATTCTAGTATTATAGTCCACTGTAGCTACACATCTTGATGTGCTATGATTTGTAAATGTTAGATGTTTTTGGCCAGTATTTTACTCTGAAATAGTTTTTATGTTTGGCCAGTCAATGTCTTGAATGTAGTGATAAAATTTTATTTTTCTAAGCTCAGTTTTATGCTACATGAACACCCATGTATATACATGCATAAACACACGTTTATAGAGGTAGACTATGAATCATATATCATCTCATGGTATCTTCATGTATAGGTTGGATTTTCACATTCTAATATCCTTTGGACCATAATTCGACGTGCTTGTTCGCGGTTTCCAAATCTTTTGGGATACAATATTGTGTCTAGTTCCTCGTTTAGAAGATCAAAATCTTCACACGTTAATGAAGCTTTTCGAAACATCAAGGCGTGCAGAAGATCTTTGTTATTTTTGGTGGAGATACTTGAACGGCAAGTATCACTCATGAGTGGAACTAATGTATGGCTGAACCTGAGCGCATTTGATGATGTAAGTGTTCGTGTTCTGTGAGTTAATCAGCGGTGCTTTAGAAACTGTAACATTTTCTTGGCTGTTGAATCTTACTTTTATGCTTTCAGCAGCCCACCTCTGATTCACCTGATGCAACTTCTCTGTTTTATACTTTATGGCTTAGCATTAAATTACCTTCTGATTCACATTTTAGCCTCATAAGTTGATGTGGATGCCTTTTGGCTTTTTGGTTACAGCTTGATGTAATACCATGTTTGCTTGCCCCTACAAGCGGTTATTCATCCCATCTAAATTCTGACAAGACAGAATCTGGAGCAAGCTCCAGGATAGTTTGGTCACTACCGTAAGTATAAATCGTATCATGCTTTAACTACCTACCATTGAGCTCAAATATTCCCGTGCTCCACTCCCATTACCCAGGGATATGCCAAATTTGTTGAAAACTTTTAGGAATTGGATATAATTTGCGCTATAAAATATAAATAGTTTTCCCATGCAGTGGTAGTGCATTATCTGATTGTTCTCACATTTTCTGGTCTGTCAGTTCTTGCTGTGTTTGCTATGATATTCATGCACTACTTGCTGGTTCTGAGTTTTCCTTACCTGTATTCCTTTTGGCGATGAAAGGAATAGCAAGGTTTTTAGTACAGTTTTCTCCATTGTTAACCATGATCATTTCGAACTGGGCTGCATTTTTGTATTTTGTTGCGATTTCTGTATTTGAGAGTAGCAATCAGACTGGTTGGACTATGCACTTTGATGTAATAGAATATCTTTACCATATAATGGCCTATTTAGTTATTTTTCATTTCAAATAGCTAAAGAGCATTGTCAGAACACCAGTGTTGGAGAATTCTCTTATCTAAAGTGGACATTTTTTTTTTTTTGCTGAGATTAAATGACCATCGTTAGAGGTATGATGTAATATGTGCCTCTTTGGATACAGCTCAATGCAGTAAACAAATGATCATCTGATGATACTTGGTTATGGCTCTCTGTCTTGTTCCCTTTTCTTTTGTCCAATGCAATGGTCTTTGTCTTTCTTTCTACACAGTTATTCGGTTGTCCTTAGACATACTACAGAAGAAGTTCTTGATGCTTGTATTGAAGCAATTGAACCCGTCCGGGCAGCATTGACATCTCACTTGCGGAGCCAAGTAATGGATGACATCATGGAAGGCTTGAAGAAACATGATTGGTTCAGAGGGTTTGATATATCTGATGAATTACCTAAGAGATATACCCTGGACCAGTGGATCAAGCAAGCGAAGGAAGTTGAGGCTACAGTTTTTATTGCAGGTTCTAATATTTTACAAATTTTCCAGTCACTCAATATTATGTTCAGCTTTAATTTCCATCTTTAATACTCGCTGCTGCATTCTTTCACTCGGATATTTGGGATGCATTATGGAAGATATGATGCTGAGTAATCAAGCCAATTACCCCCACCGCCTCAATGGGCCTCAAGGTTTCTGTAATCTGCAGATTATCACTTCTGGATTCTGGTATAAAAATTAGCAGCTTATCTCCTTAGAGTTTTCAAAGCTCTGCTGATTACCCTTCCAATAACATGCCTAACTGCATTGATGTTTTCGGTGTGGAGTGCCATTCCCTGAATTACCATGATGCTATTATGATTATAATGGTCCTTTCACAAGAAAACATCTGCCACTATTAAGACAAGTTAAAAGGGAATAATTAGCATGGTTTTGAAATCTACATGGGGATAAGTTGCAATTTAGACCATGGGGAGTATCTATAGGTTTCTACAAACCACCAAGGTAGCGATGTTCGCATGATCCTTTGAACAGACACAGACATTAGTTCTGGAAGTTTAACAGACAAATAATTTTTGGAGAAGTTTAATAAATGTTCCAAAGCCATAGAACAACTTTTTGTCGCTTATAAGAAGAAAGGTTATTCTTGTTTGACGTCCATACTTGTAGCTACTCACCTTGTACAAGACACTGAGGAAACTTTATTAAGTTTTCAATTTTCCTTGAACTCATATCTGAAGGCTATTCTGTGTTTAAAAATGACCTCCAGCAATTCATTTGAATCTCTTTCTCAATGAAGGAAAGAGTAGAATTTTGTTATTGTTTATAGCATTAGATATTTGGACATGGTAGGCTTTTGCATAGTGGTCAAAGGATCCTGAAATATCAAAATAAGTGCTGGAGAGTGAAGTATACCTAGCATTAATACTGTTCATATAATATCCTGGACAGTGCATGGAGGCATAGGAGAAGACGGCACACTCCAGTCATTGTTGGAGGCTGAAGGAGTCCCTCATACAGGTAAGAAACTTCTAATGGAGCTTGGCCGAAAAAAAATATGTTACTTTCTTTAACTGACATTTAAGACAAGTAGTGGATCGGCTACTAGTTGTTCCATTTGTAAGTTACTTTTGTGATACAAAGTTGACATGTGTTATTGCGAATTTAAGGCCCTGGCATCAAGGCTTCCAAGACATGTATGGATAAAGTTGCCACATCCGTTGCTCTCCAACATGTAAGCATACAAGTTAAAATATAAGATTTCTTATTTCTTTTTCACTTTCAGTTTGACCAGTCCTGTCCTTAAATTAGGAACTAAACCAACATTTATTGCCTTAGACAATACCCGATCCGTAGTTAGGGGTTGTTCACGATTTTTATTAATAACTAGAATTCAAAACAATTCTTCCTAAAGGTAGCTTTAGTACAAGGTCAATATCTTTCTCTTCACAATGGTTTTGTGAAGTTCTCTTTTTAAACTCAAATATACCTTTTGTTTTCTTATATTGAATGAATTTCAGTGAACCCCTATGAATCTTTATCATAAATATGATCATCTAAGGTGTTTTACAATGTAATTTTCATGAGTAACCAAAAGCAATTTAAGTTCATTTTACTCGTTGAGATCATCAGGCAGAAGACTAGTATGGGATTAATGCACTGAACTGACCATATTAATTGTACTTATGCATTTGAACTAATGTGATTTTCTCATTATTTGCTCTTTCATTTGGAAATAATTTTTCTGGTTGAGCTGTCTTTTGGAAGTTGTTTAATATAATAGCTTTCTAACACAATGCTGATTATCTATGCCTGATGTGCATCATATGTATCTTAATGAGCTCCAAATCTATTTTGATGTATAGCTTGCAGACTATGGAATCCTCACAATAAATAAGGATGTCCGGAGAAAAGAGGACTTGTTAAAAGCGGCCTATACGTGACATTTGGCTTGAGTTGCTATCAAAGCTTCAGTGTGAAACATTGTGCATTAAACCAGCTAGAGATGGTTGCTCGACTGGAGTTGCAAGATTATGGTACATTTACATCTGTTGTCTGCTGTTATTTTGTCCTTACTGTGCACTTGCCAGAAGTTTTTGCAGCTATTATGACATCAACATGATGCATGTTATTTCCTTGATACAGTTGTGATACGGATCTTGCGGTATACATCAAAGCACTGGAGAGCTCTCTTCCTCGGATTCCTCCCAATAGTTTCTCGAAGGTATTGATGAGCTGTATTTCTTTGTTTTTAGCTATCTATTAAAATTTTCTCTTATAGCCCTGTTCTTTGTTTTCTCAAGATATTCTTATTTATATCCATCATAAGTATGGTGTGCGATCAATATTTGCTTTCTAATGAACAAGAAAGCGAATTGAGTTGCTATTTAGATTCTAAGTTTATGAAACAAATACATTGAAACATGCATATCGGACTTAGAAAGGACGTTGTAACAGACTGTAATTTCATGAAAAAATGTACATCTAACAAATCAGACTCTCTCTCTGAACTTCCGTATTCTGCTGGTTTCCTCTTTCTCAAAATTAGATTCTACTCAAGTTAATATATGGTTTCTTTTTGCACTAGTCTGTAAATTGTCATGTAACAATCTATTTACAAACAAATACACTGTATAGCATTCCAATTTTCACTTCATTTGGTTTCTTTATGTAGGCTCATGGAATGATTGAGATGCCGATCCCTCCTCCAGAGCTCGTAATCTTCGAACCTTATGTTGAGACTGACGATATAATTGTTTCATCCCAATCAAGTGGTGAAAATACACATAATCTTCTATGGAAAGGACACAGCAGATGGGTAGAAGTGACCGTTGGTGTTATAGGAAAACGTGAGTCAATGCGTTCATTGACTCCAAGCATTACCGTGAAAGAAAGCGGAGATATATTGTCACTTGAGGAGAAATTTCAAGGTATTCTTTCATTCTCTGCAGTTCCTGATATGCATCTGTGATTCATATCTTGTTTTGACATTATGCATATTCAAATCACATTGACACTAATGTCCATTAAAGCATTATTTAGATGTAAAATTAAATTTAGAACAATATAATTTGAAGTCATAATTGATGAGTTACTGAGGACACTTGGGTTGGCCACTCAGGCTTACAAATCTGGTAATTTCGCCAAATATGGATTACGGAACCTTACAAGATGCCTGTTGGATGAAAATGTCTTGTATATAATGCAATTAATATTGGATTGGCAGGTGGAACCGGCATCAATCTGACTCCACCACCCCTCTCTATTATAAGGTTGAGCCTTCTCTTATGTGAAAATCTTCATCCTTTTGTAACTAGTGGCTGTTACTGCAATATATGAGTACTCTGCAGAAGTAAATTCCATTATTTTAGGCATTTTGTCGCATCTATAGTTGCACAGCTCTGGAATATCTATTCTTCCTTTGTATTTCAAAGAAAAATTATACGGAAATGTTGGAAATTAAAGTTCAAGTTCCATGATTTGGCGACATTTATGATGTTTAACCAGAAATTCAATAAATGTATCTCATTGTGATATCATTAGTTATATAATTATATGATAATTTAGTTATTCGAATAAGAACCCAATAGTTTGACATACATCATAGCAAAATTTTCAATCTTTTTCAAGATTTGATATTGAAGTTTTAATAATAAGAAGTTAAGAACTGGGAGCATTGCATATTTCTCTCTTCGACCATGTTTCATTTAATATTCTTAACTTTATTTCTGCATGCTATGCTAAAAGGAAGGCATATTTTGAAATAGATAATTTTTATAGACTACTATTTGACCCTTAATCATGTAATTGTTTGCGTCATAATGTGACAAGGTTCAGCCATGTCATGTTTTCGTCCTTTCTTTTTTCTTCTTCCTCCTTTTTTTATTTCTCAGGCTTACCTCCTGTTACTTAAATTAGTGATGGTGCCTTGGAGAAATGTAAACAGCGAATTGAACTCATAGCAAACACCCTGCAGTTGGAAGGATTTTCGCGTATTGATGCATTTGTTAATGTTGACAGTGGCGAGGTATGTCCAGCTAAACTATCATTTTATACATCATCCTTCGTGACGTGATGGACTTGGGAATACATTGCAACTTGTTGTGTTATCTATTTTTCTTTATAACATTATTAGGTAGGTTTTGTCTGTGACAAATTAGTATTCTCAGCGATAAAGCAAATTCTAGCATGACACCCACTTTTTATTACGTACAGGATGGAATATCGCGTGCTTTAACCCTGTTCAAAGGGTTACTTTGTGATCTTTTGTTGAATTTCGAAAATGTAAAATCTTTGTGATGTCTTCTTCCTGTGACTTTATTTAAGCTGAATAATCTAAGTGGATAGAGAGCAAATATTATTACTGAGAAACCATATAGCTTAAAAGCTCTATCCAACAACTTGAAACTTGTACGAAGTCTCCTTTTGATTGAGATGTCAAATATTATTGAAGTATAAACGTATAACTACTGATGATATTATTGTAGGTGTTAATTATCGAAGTAAATACGGTTCCTGGGATGACACCTTCCACTGTCCTAATTCATCAGGTATTTGTTGATAAGCCTGTATATTCAATTTGAGGGCGCTAAGTCAGTAGCATGTGGATATATCAACATAAAAGCAGTTTTTAGAGAACTTTTGTCTGAATGTAAACTCATGTCGCTTGAAGATCAAATTCAATTGTCGAAAAAGTCGCAATATATTTGTATTTCTAATCGTTCCAAAAGAAATTATCTCGATTTTCTAGTTTGAACTTTTGAAAAATCCTGACCACTTGGATGTTATTCTTTGTGTAGGCACTGGAAGAGCAACCTCCCATGTATCCTCAACGATTCTTCCGCACACTGCTTGACTTGGCCTCGGAGAGGTCTGTATAAATTGTTGTTTGTTATTTCATTTTTGAACATTGTTTCGTAAACATGTTATAAACTTTTTCCAATTAAATATTTATGCTTATCATTAATTTCGTTTCATTTGACCTCTTTAGTTCCATAAAAATGACCATACATGCCAAGTATAGAGGGAAAAGAATGCCTGAAATATATCTTGATTTCTTAGTTTCTAGCAGTAAATGGAAATCTCGGGTTTTATGGATTTAGTTGTCTCTGCTGATAATGGCATTGTTGGCACCAGAAGAGCCATTGTTGTTTGAGGTTGCTAGATTTCTTGGCCTGCCAAATAATTGATTGATCACAGAAGTAGCATTCCAATTATAGGGCTGTGATTCAATTATCAAGTATGATCATAAACATAGTGGATAAGCAATTGACAGATTTGTAGCTGGATTCAATCAGTATAATGAATAGTCAATTTCTTCATCTCAAAATCAGAATGATAAGCAATACACGTGTAGATTGAGACAGTCTAACCATTGCAGTTAGAGTTCCATCTTGTAACCGGTAATGCCTTGTAATATTATTTTTATATCTGTCAAGATTTTGTATGTCAAATTTGGTAGAATGAATGATGGAACACATGAAGTTGATTATTTGTCGTCGGTATAGACCTCTAAACTCAACTTTCGGGTTTGACTTTAAGGTCTGTTTGATTTGTGGATAATAAGTTTATCATTATTCTATTTGATTCAACTAGATATAAGAATGAAAAAAGCACAGTTCTAAAAAGCCTGCATAAGTCTCGTCTAAGCTTAAAGTTCGATCTCCACGCCTAGTCACGCATCGCCTTCGCCTTGTCTTTATCTCACTCTCGCCTAGGTCCAAAAGCTTGAAGCTCGGTCTCCACGCCTAACCACGCTTTACGCTTTTTAGAACATTGGAAAAAAGTTATGATTAAAAAGTCAGTTTGTTGTAAAAAGACAATTATACAATTATTCTTAATTAAACAAAAAAACTAAAAGAGAAAAACAATTAGTGGAGCAGCGGAGGGCGGAGACGATTGTCCTATAATATGGATGTTCAAAAATAGATTTATTTTATATTTAAAGAATATATTCGTCTTCTAAAATAAAATGAGTGCATCTTTATCAAGATAAAAAAAATAAAATTTATCTTCTTCTTTTCAAGGATAAAACATATTCTCACTTTTTACTTAAATTATTATCCAGAAAAAATTATATTCGGACATCAATTCTGTCCACATAACAATTTTTTTCATTATCTTTAACCATTGACAATAAATCAAACAGTCCCTAGGTAACGATGAATTTTATCGAACATTCCCACGGCGGTAACTTCAATGGCTTCTACAAGTTTATGATTCAAGATGAGAAGAAAACGTGACAATTGATAAAGTTCGAGCCGTTTCAAAAAAATGACAATTTGTATGCTATGCAACTCCGTTCTATTGTGACAATTGATTCAAGAAGACGAGACATGACAATTAGTAAAGCTCGAGTCGTTTCAAGAAGATGACAATTTGTGTGCTATGCGACTCAGTTCTATTGTGACACTTAACTCAAGATGAGAACAACGTGACAATTGGTAAAGCTCGAGTCATTTTAAGAATATGACAATTTGTTGAAACATTACAATTGTCAAAGCTCGAATTGTTTCGAGAATATGACAATTTGTATGCTGTGCAACTCCGTTCTATTTTGGAGTGTCACGAAGACTTCAATGAACAAATTCATTGCATGGTTTAGGTTATCTTATAGTCATCAATGAGTAAACAATATTACGATTTCTCGGGATCTCTAATATTAACACGAAAGTGGTTACTGAATTTATGAGGATCAATCTAATTTTTTGAGTGCGTTGATCCTTAAATTTATACTACTCCCTCCGTCCCACAAAGATAGATTCGTTTTTTCTATTTATCTGTCTCAAATTATAGGTCACTTACTTTATATGGGTGTATTAGGGGTTGTTTGATTCCCATTAAAATGAGTTTATTTTTTTCATTTTTTGACTTTTGGGGAAAATTGACCAAAATGCTCCTTTTTTTTAGTCAAATATTACGGTTACTGTGAAAAGTAAAAGGGCATTTTAGTCATTTTGACCCAAAAGTCAAAAAATGGAAAGAAAAAACCCATTTTAATGGGAAACAAACATGCTCTAAATTTTTCATTTTTCTAATATACTCTTAATTAATTTATATTGTTATCAACCCAAATAAATTTAACATATTCTAATTATAATGGAAAATTACATAAATTTATTCATACATTTACTCAAGTAGGCAGTCAATAAATTTCATCTTGTCTAGAAACACCCATTCCCCAATAACAATGTCAACAATTAAATTTCATTATTGTTTCAATGTAATGCAATTTAATTTCATTTGCATTCCAATTGTAATTTAATGAGCATTTAAATTTATTAGATTCATGAATGACTAATATTAAATGAGGGCATAATAGGAAAAAGTATGTAAAAAATTTATAATTTTAATTACATTAAATGAGATTTTTTAATCTGTGTGAAAAATAAATGAGCCTATCTTTGTAGGACGGATGAAGTAATTTATTTTAATGTTAGGAAACCAATAGAATGGACCCGTTAAAGAGGATTAGTATTATTTGAATTTTTTATGAGATTTACTTAAAAGTATTTTGTATTAGATTGTATAAAAATTTTAGTATTAAATTAGAATGAGTTACTTTTACTAACCATTATTGAAATTCAAGTAAAAATTTCAAATTAGTTATTAAAGTATTTTGGTTTAGTTATTAAAGTTAAATAGTGTTACATAATTGGTTACTCTGATAATTTAATTTACGTGATATTTGACGTAATAGGTGTTAATTTTTTACGTCAACTAACGTAATTAAAGAAATAGATTCCTACCTAATGGTCTCCCTTTTAGCTATGTCGCGACCTCTTTTGTGTTTATTAATGATGAAAAAATTGTTACTATTAAAGGGAACAATTTGAGATTTTTTGGCTGAAAGTGAAGTTTTTTTTAAGAATTGTTTTTTATTTTGAACTTCTGTAATGTCACGTAGGCATGGCAATGGGTTGGCTCGGTCCATTCAAAACGAGCTCGGCTCGTCAGGCTCGTCTCCAAAACGTGGACTCGATTCGTCCCACGAGCTCGTGGGTCGAACGAGCCGAGCCGAGCTACCCACGAGCTCGGCTCGGCCTGATTCTTTTTTTTTTTTGATAATTTTTTTAAAAAAATATCGGAAATACTTCGATTGAATTGAGTATATAATAGATTGAGAGATTAAAGTGTGAAAAAATAAGTCTAGAATTGAGTATTTATGGGAAAATAATTGAATTTTTTTTTTTAAAAAATACAAATATAACCGCTAGCACAAGCCACGAGTCGAGAGCCAAGCGGCTCGTGGCTCGTGCCTTTTCGCTCGTGGGCACAAGCCCAAAATGAGTTCGGCTCGTATTTTGTCGAGTCGAATGAGCTTGGCCCTCATTTTTTTTTAGAGCTCGGCCCTAACTCGTGCTCATCCCTAGACGATCCCGAGCGAGTTGGACCGAGCTTTTATGAGCCAAGCCGGACAGCCCACGAACTTTTTTGCCACCCCTAATGTCCCGACATTGTTACATAGTTAGTCAATTTCAAGATTAAGCAGGCCAATGGCCACTACAGGAGTGACCAACCATCTAACTTTTTTTAACTTTAGTGTCTTTTTGTGAAGTTTAAAAGTTGTTTTTTATGAAATTTTAAAAAATTGGTAAAATTTGTGGTTAAAAAGTTAATAAAAATTGTAAGTCCTACAAAATATGTGGTTAAAAATAAGTTTGAGAAAAAAAAGGATTTTAAAAAAAAGCATACCAAACATCCGGTCCAGAAAGATAACTCTCAACAAAAAAAGGAAGCTGGAACTAATCAAGATCAATAGGAAGCTAGGAATCTATTGACAAAGTTCATGCCACGACAATCTATATGGAATGGCTGTTTTGTTGATGCATGCCTCTTGAGAAAGTGTTTTTTTATAATTTTCCAACTCCGGATGATCGAACGTCCCTCACTGTCTCTGCATGTGGATTGATTATACTCCTTATAGCCCCGAAGTGAATTTTTCGAAATCCTCAACCTCCTAACTCACCGAGTCTCGCTCAGCCCGACACATATCATGCTTGCGCATCAAAGCCTCATGTACCTCCCTCGAGGCACAACCGGGGCGAGGGCTGCATCCTGCTCTCTAGTCCACCTCCTGGGTACTAGAATGGAGCTTTTCTTTTCTTTTCTTTTCAGAGGATTCAGAGTGGATTTCTGATATTTGAAGCGTGCGAATTCGAAATTGGTCATGTGCCAGTAAGGTGTTAAGAGTCAAATCCCTTAATTTAATAAGTTATACTCTTGATATCGCATTAGCAGGTTAAAAAAGTCTCTAAATCTGTTTAAAAAATACTTTAATTACCAATTTAAAATTTCACTTGAACTTCAGTGACCATTTGTTAAATTTACTTTATTAGAATGGCTAATATTAGGTTGATGGTATAATGCACTGTTCTAAAAAGTCTGCATAAAACGTCTAAGCGGTGAGGTAGCGATCTCGATGCTTCATGTCTCGCCTTCGCCTTGTCCTTATCTCGCTATCGCTTAGCGTGGCCACCAAAAGTTTGAAGCTCGGCCTCCACATCTAATCACGCTTTACGCTTTTTAGAACATTGGTATTATAGTGGATAATATTCTTTAATCTTCTAGTGCATGTTTGGTTCATATTAAAATCTGCTGAAAAACTGTAGCCAAAAGTTAAGAACCAGCCCATTTCAGCCTCAATTATCAACCATACATTTCATCATATTTTAATCAAAATTTGCCAAAAACCTCTCTCAAACAAGTAGTAAAAATATGTTATTTGCACTATCAATCGTATAACATAATGCAGATGATGAAGATGGTTTTAAACTGGATAAGATAACTAATATAATTGATAGTTTTTATGAAAATATCTACATTAATAAACCACAATACCATTAACTAGTATTATCTATTTTAATTTTATACTAAATATTTTATACGATCTAATACACTGCATCAAACTCTTGTTGTCAATCATATTTTATTTATATTTTCCCATGATTTAGGATCTTAACAATCAAGGAATGGATATGTTTGAATGTACTCGAGAGTAACTTTAAATCAATTGATATTATAACTTGACATCTCTTTTATTTATCAGAAGTCTCAGCAGCCTATTACTCCGAGACTCCTTCATAATTCCATCCAATTCGACTATGTATGTCATAGACGATTCATTAATGTGTCACAAGAAGACACCGTGAAACTACAAGACGATAATATAGAGATGAATTTGACAATTAACGTAAAATTTTATTTACGAGATGAGTATTAATAGGAGAAGATGGGAGAAAATTTACAACAAGAGCATGTTCACTTAGATAAACTTGAATAAACATTACGTGCCACCAATCTCCGATCAAGTCCGCCGTCAAATGGCGAACATCAACCCCGGCAACGAGCGTTTCGTGAGATCTCGTGGGTGGCTCTGCCACAAAGTGGTGGAGCTCGAACACCCAAAAGGCCTCAAATCCTTAACAGTGAGCCAAGTATTGAAATATTCTCTAAACTGAGTGATTAAGCCATCTTTAAGTGTCCAAACGTGCACCCAATACACCTGAGCCCCTTCCCAGCCCTCTACTATCACACATTCATCAATGGCGTCAATGCTCCGAGGCTCGAATTTGAATGCGGTGGTGGAGCATTTTCCGGTGAGCATTTTCATCATGTGGTGGCAATTCTGAGGGCCGTGGAACCACCACTCTAGGTCGGTGGCAATGAGTCCAGCCACCGTGGCGGTGTCGCCACTTGCTAATCCTTTGTAAAGGGTGTTTACAATGGCCTTGTTCTGGTTCTCCGGTGGCGGCGCCGCTACTGAATCAACATTTGTGATATCCATCGAAGACACTGTTAATATGGAATTGCAATCTGTTATATATGAAAACTTTTAATTGATTCTTGCATGGTATGGCCAAGTGGAAAGCCTTTTTTTATAGGAAACTTTAGAGAGGAAGGGGACCCGACAAGAAATGATGACAAATTGTATTTTAATTAATTAACTTGTCTTTAAAATTGAAATATTAGTTTTTAATGGCATACATTTATGTTAATTATTTAAATTTAGTTAGACAAGAGTTGATCGTGATGGACTTTGGAATTATTGGAGCTTAGATTACAAGAGTATATTGAATCAATCTAGTAGCTCCAATTAAATGAAGACAATATTTTACCCTATCGAGGCTACATAGTGATACCAAGCATGTGCCAATTTCATATGGGACATTTCAAAGTAAATATCCAAACGAATAGTGCTTGAAGTAGATTTTCGGGTATGATTCTAAATAATATAGAGTTAGATTGCACATATGTAAAAATATTTGGAGACTGGGTGGTTTAGCGGGAGATATCGCAGACACGTCTCACCTTATCGAGATGATCAAAATATTACAAGTTATACACATGCGTGGTGAAATGTAAACATAAAAAGATTTTATGTATGAAGTATATTGAATACTCTATTTATTTTAGACGAACGCGTCCAAAGGTTTTGGTTATTAAACTTGAAAAGCACAAAAAAAATTAACATTCGCTTCGATATTTTTGTGGTCTTTAAAAGTTTCAATATTCTAAAATTATTCTCAATAAAAATGGTAAAGTGAAATTATCGAATGGCCTATTCTAGTTATTGAATTTAATTAGGTGGGGTCTTTTTGAGGTGTACAACTCACTTTTGAAAGAAACTAATAAGAAACATTATTAAAAAAAAAAAAAAATAGAAAAAATTGAGAAATTTTAGTTTGCACTGGTACCAGATAGATACAAAACAACATAGTTCAATCTTCATACTTAAAATTACAAATTTTAATCAGCTTATAATTTTTGTGTCTGTCTTATTATAACTTCTTAATTATAATCGACCAACAACAACAATGTCATTTTCTTCCTCTTTTTTTTTTTACTTCTTCCCATTTTGTCTGAGAATTATTCCACTTTGATTCTTACTCTTCTTGCTTTGTAATATTGCCGGGCATGTTCGACTTAGGGGTGTAAATGGTCCGGTTAAAACAGTTTTGATATATTTTCATTAAAATGAGTTGAGAAAATTCAAACTTATATCAAACGATTTGGTTTTAATTGTATAATTTTTGTCATGTTCACTTTACTGTTACTATTGTATTGATTATAAAATATCTTTCTACTTTATTGAAATAAAACAAACTAGATATATCAAACTATAAATCTATTTACATACAAAACTACGACCTACAAAACCACGATAAAGTCATAGTAAAATCATTACAAAGTGTTCCGTTTACTTTGTTAGATTAAATCCATCCAAAATAAAAGTTAATATTAAATCGCAATACAATTTCATACTTCTCAACGAGATATTCACGATCATTACCATGAGAGAGTGAGAACTGATCGATTTTGCGATGCTTTCTAGACTTCGACGTTTGCAGCGTGAATATTAAGATTTGGTGTATGAAAGAAAATCTGATTAATTGATGGTAAGTGATCAATGGCCAAATGATAACTTTATTTTGAGGTTAATACTATAATATAAGAGTATGACTCTTGTCCAATTTTTTGTCAATTTTAAAATTTCAATTTTTAATTCTTAAACAATTCAATTTTGTTTCAAAATGAAGATAAAATACTCAAGCCTAAACCAAACCACATATAAAAATACTCAAAAGCGGTTTGGTTTGGTTCAAACTCGTTCATTGACTTGTCCATGTGGCACCGAGCGATTTCAATTTGATTTGATGGTTTGATGGTTTTGCTTATAATCCTGGTTTGACACGCTAAATTAAAGAAAAACGAGCAAATATTTCACACATCTCTCTTTCTCAATCTTATTCAAATCTACTCAATACACACTCATAGTAAATGTTCTCGATCTTTAGGCTTATTAGAACATCTCCAATGCAACCATGGATTGTCAAAAAAAAAAAAAAAAATTGCCACATTAGGAAAATAGACAATAATTAAAAAATTCTCTCCAAGTTGTCAAACAGTCTATCAAGGTGACGTAGCAGGACAAAATTGATAATATCAAACACTCAGTCAATTTCGGACGTTCCGTTGGACGGAGTGAGTCATCAATTATTATTTTGTATTAATTTATTTGGGAAAAATTTAAACGGCAATTTTTTTTTCTTTTTCCGGCAAAAAACAGCGCCAAAAATTGAAGGGTCTTTCCACGCCAATAATCAAATTTGGAGACTGGAATGGTAATGTTTCGGTCCTTCCAGTGAGTTTTGCCTATCTTTTTCAGTCATTCATCAAGAACTTCCATGAACACAATGACGTTTTCTCAGAGGGCTGTGTAATATTTGTGTTTGGAGATTCAATTAATTTTGGGTTCGTTTCCAAGAGTTGGGTGTATAATTTATTTTATTTTAAAAAAAAAAAAATCCACGTCGCATAACAACATTGAGTTATAGATAGAACCTATTGGAGATCACTTTTGGATTTGACCGGTTATTCATTTAAACATCAATCTGTATAGATTAGAAGTCATATATTTATATCATCTACAGATAGCAATCAAGTAGAATGTATTGAAGATGCTCTTAATCCGAATTTATAACAACTTATTCACCATTTTAGTGTATTATAAATACACACATTATTCTTAGTGTATATTTGATGTTTGGGTACCGTTTCTTCTACCAATAAATTTGACTAATAATCGTAATTTTAATTTAAGCTTATGTAACAATCTAAATCTGTTAGAATTTTTAAAATCCTTATACTCATATTGAAACACATCTCAATAAAAATTTAATACATCTAAACTGTTAAATTAATTAAAATTAAGAGTTGTAATTATTTATCAAATATATTAATTAGCATAACATTGTTCTCGATGTTTTAAGTAATCTAAGCATATTTTGGATATATTTTTCACTTGGTTGTTTTCGAAAAGTACATATTTTGAAACATTGTCGTACTTGTGAAAATTTAGAATGCAATAAATAATTTGTAACACCATCTTAGTTTGAAACAATTTATAAATATTCTTTATGTCGGCATTGTAAATAATATTTATTTGACTTTTAATTGATTCTTGCATGGTATGGCCAAGTGGAAAGCCTTTTTTAGGAAACTTTAGAGGAAGGGGACCCGACAAGAAATGATGACAAATTGTATTTTAATTAATTAACTTGTCTTTAAAATTGAAATATTAGTTTTTAATGGCATACATTTATTAATTATTTAAATTTAGTTAGACAAGAGTTGATCGTGATGGACTTTTGGAATTATTGGGCTTAGATTACAAGAGTATATTGAATCAATCAGTAGCTCCAATTAAATGAAGACAATATTTTACCCTATCGAGGCTACATAGTGATACCAAGCATGTGCCAATTTCATATGGGACATTTCAAAGTAAATATCCAAACGAATAGTGCTTGAAGTAGATTTTCGGTATGATTCTAAATAATATAGAGTTAGATTGCACATATGTAAAAGAATATTTGGAGGCCGGGTGGTTTAGCGGAGATATCGCAGGATAACGCCTCACCTTGTCGAGATGATCAAAATATTACAAGTTATACACATGCGTGGTGAAATGTAAACATAAAAAGATTTTATGTATGAAGTATATTGAATACTCTATTTATTTTAGACGAACGCGTCCAAAGGTTTTAGGTTATTAAACTTGAAAAGCACAAAAAATTAACATTCGCTTCGATATTTTTGTGGTCTTTAAAAGTTTCAATATTCTAAAATTATTCTCATTAATAAAAATGGTAAAGTGAAATTATCGAATGGCCTATTCTAGTTATTGAATTTAATTAGGTGGGGTCTTTTTGAGGTGTACAACTCACTTTTGAAAGAAACTAATAAGAAACATTATTAAAAAAAAATTTAGAAAAAATTGAGAAATTTTAGTTTGCACCGGTACCAGATAGATACAAAACAACATAGTTCAATCTTCATACTTAAAATTACAAATTTTAATCAGCTTATAATTTTTGTGTCTGTCTTATTATGACTTCTTAATTATAATCGACCAACAACAACAATGTCATTTTCTTCCTCTTTTTTTTTATTACTTCCCCATTTTGTCTGAGAATTATTCCACTTTGATTCTTACTCTTCTTGCTTTGTAATATTGCCGGGGCATGTTCGACTTAGGGGTGTAAATGGTCCGGTTAAAACAGTTTTTGATATATTTTCATTAAAATGAGTTGAGAAAAATTCAAACTTATATCAAACGATTTGGTTTTAAACTGTATAATTTTTTGTCATGTTCACTTTACTGTTACTATTGTATTGATTATAAAATATCTTTCTACTTTATTGAAATAAAACAAACTAGATATATCAAACTATAAATCTATTTACATACAAAACTACGACCTACAAAACCACGATAAAGTCATAGTAAAAATCATTACAAAGTGTTCCGCTTACTTTGTTAGATTAAATCCATCCAAAATAAAAGTTAATATTAAATCGCAATACAATTTCATACTTCTCAACGAGATATTCACGATCATTACCATGAGAGAGTGAGAACTGGTCGATTTTGCGATGCTTTCTAGACTTGACGTTTGCAGCGTGAATATTAAGATTTGGTGTATGAAAGAGAAATCTGATTAATTGATGGTAAGTGATCAATGGCCAAATGATAACTTTATTTTGAGGTTAATACTATAATATAAGAGTATGACTCTTGTCCAATTTTTGTCAATTTTAAAATTTCAATTTTTTAATTCTTAAACAATTCAATTTTTGTTTCAAAATGAAGATAAAATACTCAAGCCTAAACCAAACCACATATAAAAATACTCAAAACGGTTTGGTTTGGTTCAAACTCGTTTCATTGACTTGTCCATGTGGCACCAGAGACGATTTCAATTTGATTTGATGGTTTGATGGTTTTTGCTTATAATCCTGGTTTGACACGCTAAATTAAAGAAAAACGAGCAAATATTTCACACATCTCTCTTTCTCAATCTTATTCAAATCTACTCAATACACACTCATAGTAAATGTTCTCGATCTTTAGGCTTATTAGAACATCTCCAATGCAACCATGGATTGTCAAAAAAAAAAAAAAAATTGCCACATTAGGAAAATAGACAATAATTAAAAAATTTTCCAAGTTGTCAAACAGGTCTATCAAGGTGACGCGAGCAGACAAAATTGATAATATCAAACACTCCGTCGAATTTCGACGTTCCGTTGACGGAGTGAGTCATCAATTATTATTTTGTATTAATTTATTTGGGAAAAATTGAAGCGGCAATTTTTTTCTTTTTTTCCGCAAAAACAGCCAAAAATTGAAGGGTCTTTCCACGCCAATAATCAAATTTGGAGACTGGAATGGTAATGTTTCGGTCCCTTCCAGTGAGTTTTGCCTATCTTTTTCAGTCATTCATCAAGAACTTCCATGAACACAATGACGTTTTCTCAGAGGGCTGTGTAATATTTGTGTTTGGAGATTCAATTAATTTTGGGTTCGTTTCAAGAGTTGGGTGTATAATTTATTTTTATTTAAAAAAAAAAAATCCACGTACGCAACAACATTGAGTTATAGATAGAACCTATTGGAGATCACTTTTGGATTTGACTGTTTATTCATTGTACATCAATACCATATAGATTAGAAGTCTATATATTTATATGTCATCTAGATAGCAATCCGTAGAATGTATTGAAGATGCTCTTAATCCGAATTTATAACAACTTATTCACCATTTTCGTGTATTATAAATACACACATTATTCTTGGTGTATATTTGATGTTTGGGTACCGTTTCTTCTACCAATAAATTTGACTAATAATCGTAATTTTTAATTTAAACTTATCTAACAGTCTTGATATGTTAGAATTTTTAAAATCCTTATAGTCATATTGAAACACATCTCAATAAAATTTTTAATATATCTAAACTGTTAAATTAATTAAAATTAAGAGTTATAATTATTTATCAAATATATTAATTCGTAGAACGTTGTTCTCGATGTTTTTAAGTAATCTAAGCATATTTTGGATATATTTTTCACTTGGTTGTTTTCGAAAAGTACATATTTTTGAAACATTGTCGTACTTGTGAAAATTTAGAATGCAATAAATAATTTGTAACACCATCTTAGTTTGAAACAATTTATAAATATTCTTTATGTCGGCATTGTAAATAATATTTATTTGGCACGTGCAACATTACTATAGTTTGTTCCAAAGAAGAATGATGATAGTTGATTTTTCTCTCCTCCTCCGAAAGCACGACGGCGATGTGATGATAGAGACCGCAAAGGTGGCGGGGCTTTTTTCCCCGTGTCCACTCCCTCCGGCGCGATAATCGAGATATGATTAAAGTATTTGTGCTAAATAGCATATATGGAGTGTATAAGAGTTGTGTCTTGTTTTTACCTCAGGGGTTGGCCTCTATTTATAGTGGATGACTGCAGCTTATCATTGATGGGTGTTCCTTCATCTTCTTCATTTGATAAGGGTATCCTTTCATCTTCCTCGCTTAATAACGGATGTCCTTTCATCTCCCTCATTTATTATGAGTTAATGAGGATGTTTCGTATTCCCCGATAATGGCGGGTGGTAGTTGTCATTCCACGGGTCGCCTACCTAGCTAACTTGGCGGCAGTTGGGTTGTTCTTGATCTATCTCGTCGAGAAGTGTACTCATGAGACCAACAAAGCGGGCAAGCTGGTGAATCGTTGAGGCGGGCGTGCCACCATAACCAAATAACATACAATAATTTTCATTAATTATATCATCATAAGCCCCTCTACTTCCCATAGACCAATTTTCATAGACTGTTGTCAATGGGAAGTAGAAATAATCTATTGCACCCCGCTATTCTCTAACTTTTTAAACATAGCTCATCGCCTTGTTTTTCCCGATGTAGTGCTCATCACCTTATTTTTTGGATAGAGGCTCATCGCCTGATTTTTAAACACAGGCTCATCGCCTTGTTTTTCGCATGCAGGCTCATCGCCTTGATTTTGACAGACGTAAGCTCATCGCCTTGATTTTTAATTGAGGCTCATCGCCTTGATTTTCAAACGAGAGCTCATCGCCTTGATTTTTAAACATAGGCTCATCGCCTTATTTTTCAAACAATGAGGCTCATTGCTTTGATTTTTAAACATAGGCTCATCGCCTTATTTTTCAATGATGGCTATCACCTTGATTTTTAAATATAGGCTCATCGCCTTGATTTTTCAATGATGGCTATCACCTTGATTTTTAAATAGTGGCTACTGCCTTGATTTTTAAATATAGGCTCATCGCCTTGATTTTTCAATGGTGGCTATCATCTTGATTTTTAAATAGTGGCTACTGCCTTGATTTTGGGATAGAGGCTCATTGGTCTTATTTTTTCGACGCTGTGGCAACCGGTTTGTTATAGTAGCATCTGTCATTATTTTGGACAAATGGCATGTTTTTTCGAGACAATAGCGACTAGTGGTCTTATAAACCCCTCTACTTTTCAGAGACTATCGTTAATGAAAAGTACTATGAAAAAGTAGAAGTAATCTGATCCACCGCTCATAACATTATTATTATTATTTTTTGCCGAGGTCACCTCTTTTGGAGTGAGGTCGCCCGCCTGGAGTGACATCGCCTAAATTTTTTTTTTTTTTTTTCCCGAGTGAGATCTCCCGCCCGCCTCGGGGTGAGGTCGCCCACCTGGAGTGAGGTCGCCTCGCCTGGTCGCCCGCCTCAAGTGACCTCGCCTATTTTTTTTTTGGTAAGGTCACCTCGCTTGGAGTGAGGTCGCCACTTTGGAGTGAGGTCGCCTCGCCTGGTCGCCCGCCTCGAGTGACCTCGCCTAATTTTTTATTTTTTTTTGGCCGAGGTCACCTCGCTTGGAGTGAGGTCGCCCGCCTCAAGTGACCTCGCCTTAATTTTTTTTTTTTTTTTTTTTTTTTTTTTAGCTTAGCTCTCTGAGTGAGGTCGCCTCGTCTTGGGTGAGCATACCTCTATTATTTCGCCGGGCTCATCCTGAATCTTCCTTTGGTAGACTCGGGTTCATTTCGATCTTTCATACTTTTGGTAATGAGATACGCTTCTTGACGTCCACATACTTATCTCCTCTATTGAGTAACTCATGCATTGTATTCTCGGGTTTTAGAGAGTGACATCTTGAAATATCGACTTCTAGTTCCACTCATCATGGCAGTGACTACAACTGACATCTGCAGATCTTTGATTCCAAGTGTTGCTCTATTGAACCGGGCAATAAAATCTTTTAGCAGTTCGTCTCTTGTCACATGTCAATTGCATCGATCGATGACGCTTTCTTAACATGTTTGCTGCTGGCAAAGTGGACAGCAAAACTCTTGGAAAACTTATCGAATGTATGGATCGATTTTGGGGAAAGGGTAGCTACCCAGTCCCTGGCCTCCTGCCTAAGCGTTGGCGGGAAAGCCCTGCACATAATTGCATCAGGGGTGGCTTGTAACCTCATCAAGTCAACAAAAGACTTGAGGTGATCGACAGGATCGGAAAATCCGTCGTATTTCCATCTTTAATTTGTTTGAAGTCTCGTGGCAAGGGATTGCCATTACTTCTAGGGAAAAGGGTCTTCTTCTAACACCATGGATTGTTGCTTACTACTTTTTATTGGACATAGCCTCAGCTATTTTGTGACCCATCATTTCTTCTAATCTCTATTCCGAGGCTTAATCACGGTGTCTCTCAACCAAGTCTGCGGTGGGCATCCATGATGGTTGCCCCACGTATGGAGCTCCTGAATGGAGCTGCCGTTAGCGTTGTTTCTATTCTTTGGAAAGTTAGGAGTTTGGGGAGGAGCCCCAGCGGTGATGGCCCTATCGGTGGAGGGTTAAGACCACTGTGGTAGCCGAGAAACCGCGTTCGATATTGGAGTAGCCGTTAAGGCCACCACCGAGCTTGCGGTCTTTGCCAAGTTGAGCGGCAGAGGCAACTTACGGTTGTGGGTGATTAGTGGCGGCAATTGGACTCGGTGCCTACATCCCGACAAGCAGTGGTGGGGCGCTTACATTCCTAGCTCTTCCGGTTCGAACCATAACTTCTTGTGCGGGTTCCGCTGCATCAGCGCCAAATGATGATAGAAGAACATTTTTATTCTTCATTTTGATGATAGCTAATAACCATTTTTGTTACAATTAATTCCGTTGATCGAACGTCGTTTTCAATTGACATTAGTAATTTCGAAAATACCCAAAAAAATACCTACAAAAAGATATAGATATTAATAACTTTTTGTTAAGATAATTCCGATACTTAAGTTAAGTAGATTTATTATATTTAAGAGTGTTTATAATTTTGTGCCGCTTTTAAAAAAGAAATTTAAGATAGTATATAATTTTGTATGCTAAAATATAGTATTACGTTATTAATTACATTATCTATAAAAGTTTTTAAAAAAATAACATTCATTACTATTTTTGTTTATAAAGTTTAATATGTTCCATTAATCAATGTACTTACCATGAGTTGGTAGGTCTGTACTATATTAGGAATAAATTATTTAAAAATTAATACCAAAATATTTTATTCAAACCCTCTTTTAAATTTTAATCATTAAGAAATCAATTCCGAATCATAAGATTCCTAATAACCTAATCTAAATTCAATAAATAAATAAAATAAAATAAAATCCCCTCATCAAATCTCCAATAATAATGCATTTAATATTACCAGTTGGATCCAACCAGGTGCCGCTCGTGTACACAGTTGTGACATTCTCCCATAATACATGTAACACATCCATTATTTGGAGTTTACAATGAATTGATGAACTTAAATGTTGGACACCCCCACTCTACGTACCCTATCCCACCCCACCTCCTACCCCTGTGGATGGAAACTGGGCATCAAGTTAAGGTCCCTCTCTTTACCCATCATTTCTTGAAACCTTTTGAGAATACTTGTGCGAAAGTATATTTATGGAGGTGGGGTTCGGCCGGGGAGGCGATTGTTATTGTAATATTTTTAAATTTTTTAGATTTACGTAGACATTTTTATCGATTTTTAATATATACATAATACATAATTATAATATATTTGATTTCTCCAACATTTTTTCACCTTCTATATGAAATTTTACTACAAAGAAATTTCACTTTAACGATGATTGCTTTTGTCGTAGAAAGTCATTTTTGAATTATTTTGTTAAAAAATGGTTGTCAAGAGATTTTACAAGATCAAAATTTTCGTTGTTAAAAATAAAATTTCTTATAGTGTTTTTTTGACTTTGGGATAGTGGGGTAGTGGTACACCCCACCCCTGACAAACACAAGACAATGAGATGTGCGCATTAATTTCGTGCATGCATGAATGAGTCTTATCCACAACCTTTGAATCTCACTTCATATTTGCATCCAAGTATGAAGTCCTTTATTGACTCTTAGTAATGGCAAGGAAGACAGACATTATCAGCTGATTTTGATAATTTTGGAATTAGAACATAAGAAAATGCTTTGGGTTTTTGGAGATTGAGGATCTAATTATAGGTAGTTAATTTTGTATTTTTGGGCACAATTTTACTTTCGATCAAATTATGTGTTTTTGAGTTATAAACTGTCGTGTAATATCTGAGCAATTGCTCATCTTACATCTATAGTTCTGTGTGCAAAGTGCAAATGCAACCTACTTTAATTCCCAGTGTGCTTCCTACTAATTAGGAAAGAAGAGTGAAAAGGTTGAGTTGATTATCGTAAAAATCTCAAATTAAATTTTTTTTTTTAAGGAAATGGAAATCTCCGTATTATTTTATTCAAAATTTTATCGAATTGAACATATATGTGTGACATATTTATTTACCATTATAAGATAACCAAAACTAAATGTAATCTAAGGAGGATGTCTTTAACTTAAATTTTAGTACATTTTAAAAATCAATGTAAATTTTGGTGTTCCCAACTCAAATTTTAATATATTCAATTAAAATTTAGGTAATCTCAACTCAACTATTTTAAATGGATTCTTTAGAAATTTAGAAATTTAGAAATGTTCTCAACTCAAATTTAAATAGTTTAGAAATTTATTTCAAAAATTTCATCAATTAGAAAAGTTAAACAGATTTGCATGGATTTCGAGCTCATAAATATAAATACCAAATTCTTTAAAAATTCTATCTCCACCCATCAAAATTCCAATCAAACTCTTCTCTTATGTATCTCTTCCCCTCGCCTCTTTCCTCAATTTGTGCCACAAGTTTTTGTAATAAACTTTTGTTCTTGATTTTCAATTTATATTAGCATGGAAATTTATTGATTTTTTATTTTTTATTTTAATATTTTTTCATTTTACAATTGTCAAACATCGTCTTTGAAATTTCATTATTAATGTTCCATGACCATTCATTGAACCAAACAATTGGGCTAAAAAATATAAATAATCTATTGGTAATATTAATTAGATAATTAGTCTAATACTATATATGATAATTAGATATTGAACTGTAAAATCAGTATAGCACTAAATTTTTTTTTTATGAACTTGGAAGATTTACTCGTCAATTGCGACACATATAAATTATCTTTTTAAGTTATAAAATAACTTTAGGTAAATAGCACTTGGGTCCCGAACCTTTGAACCTTTGAACGATGGGGTCCCGACGTTTGAACTTGCAACGATAGGGTCTCATCCTTAACCTTTAGGTCCTTTAACCTTTAAAAATTATTGTCGATCAAATGACCAAATCCTTTACTATTAAAAAAAAATTGCAGTCAACCACCCATCGTTTCTTCTACTCCAAAATCGTCGCCGCCCACCACCCAATCGAAAACCAGCCAGGACCGATTTTCAAAGAAAATTTTGACCATTTAACCTTTTGTCAAACTAACGGTTTTTTTAATAGAAGGACCTTTATCTACCTATCGCGAATGTTTTTAAAATGTTAAGACCTGGTGGGTGTTAATCATTGAAGGTTCGGGACCCATCGTTATAAGGCGAAGTGAAAGTTCGGGACCCTCGTCGTTTAAATATTTACCCAATAACTTTTTTTTACAGGACAAGATGATTAAACAACTGATTTTAGAAGAGAATGAATCATAAATATCCATCATCTAGTCCTATAAATAAAATAGGAAATTTAAAAAAAAAAAAAAAGACAAGTAGAAAGAAAGTAAAAATCAAAATTTTATTTCAATTATTTTTGTCACGAAGCATTGCTTTTTAATCAATTTTTTTTAGTTCAAAGTTGAGGTAATTGATAATAGTAATATGAATCCCCAAACAATGGATCTAATTGCGCTTCAAGCTTAGAGACAACGAATGACCTATTTATTAGTTTATTCTCTATGAGCTTAGCTAACACAGCTGTCGGATTGGTATACTTCCCAATTCTTCGGACCATTCACTTCTTTCACTGAAAAGAACTTTTTACTTATTTATATTTCAAGAATTTTTTTCTTTCTAAAATTCTACTAAAAATATTTGTTTATGTAGGACATTCACTTGAGCTATTTAGAATAAAAACAATGTAAAATTACTATTTTTAATAAAAAGATCACAAATCCATGAGAATTCAAATTCATAAGAATATATTAAAATTTATAATATACAATTCTATTGTAAACTTGCTCTATCTATGTAGATCATATAATGTAATTTATATGCATTCTTCATCATAATTTTATATGATTATCGATATTTATCGCAAAATTTGAATGTCATTTAAAACTATACGAGAAAATGTCTTTTTTTTTTTTTTTTTGTACGTACACGAATTACTCATTTTTTTTGTACAATTAAATCCAAGCACCACTATTTACCTTTTTCTTTTTTCTTTTTTCTTTTTTTTTCATTTTCCCCATCTGGCTATTGCAACATCTTGAAAGGATTATTTAACCATAAAACACTTATTTAATTGAAAGCTGAAATTGCAGCCAACTCTTGGCCCTACAAATTGATAGGACTTTTCCATAATCAATCACAACCACAAAAAGATTTAAAAAATAAAATTAATGAGTTTAGAATAATCTCTTTCCGATTAAAAATAAAAAGTGGGTCCCATAATGATCAAAATAAAAATGGGTCCCATAGTAATCAAATGTTAGGTAACAAATGCCAATTGATGAGTCAAACAAGTAGCATCAATCATAATTGATGATTCAGTTCGTCAAACTACTTTCCTGTATGCATTGGATAGAAATGATCTAATCCCCACTGTGGATAGTACATCAGCCCTGATACACTGGAAGCACGGTACAATGGTTGGTATTTGATGATACCAAAATAGGGAAAATAATAACTTTTTTCTTTATTTTTCTTTTTTATTATTATGTGTAACGAAAATGTATATTTTATATGAAATGAGTCACATACTCACTCAAAAACATTATTTAAACTTTAAAGATATAAAAAAAAATAGACTAATTGTGAGTAAGAGATCACTTTTTCAACTAATTAATCAATAAAAAAACTCTTTACATAAAAAGTTAGTCAAAGCCTATTCGGCCATACAAGCACATCAAATCCCCTTAACCAAATGGTCACCTAAGGAAATGTGCTCGACTCACACATGATGCATATATAATGGTGTTAAAAAAAAAGTTTAGATTCTATTTGTACTTTTGAAAATGTTAGAGATCTCAACTACAATTTTTTTTTTTTCTTTTCTATTATTTTGATTTATTTATGTTAGAGGGTGAATTGTAAAAAAAGATCATTTGTGTGAATTTATTGAAAGATTGCGAATAATATGCGTACTATTACAATTGCATTAGAACAAAATTGAGATTAAGCGAAAAAATTTACTCAATATTAGATACATATTTCTCAATAAAGTAGGGAGAATGTTGATATGGGTCAAGATTATCTCTACATGAGGGAGAGATTCTTAATTCAGGTAAAATAAAAATAAGAAATTGAAAAATAAAGACTGAAATTCTCCAAGTTTAGTTACAGAGAGAGAGAGAGAGAGAGAGAGAGAGAGAGCTAACAATATTACAGGAATTGGAAGGTAGACAAAGAATTCGGAAAGCAAAATTAAGTGTGAGTGCTAGGTGTGTTCCCTTTGATAAAATAATAATAATAATATATTATTAGTTAGCGGCCTTGTTTCTATATGTTAATTCATTTTTCAATTAAACTTTGGGAGTGAGGCACTAGAGGAAAACTATTTTTTGATTTTTCTTCAAATAGTACACAGAGTGAGATTGTGAAGTTTCATTTAAGCTTGTTTGATAACGAGGAGGTTAGCCAAGTCACAATAGGTGACCTACAAGTGGTTGGCAGAGTGAAGAAGTTGAATCACCAAAATTACACCACATGGTAGATGTGCATGTAGTCATATCTCCAAGGCTAAGACTTGTGGGACATAGTCGGCAACAGTGACATTACACTGCCAGAGGATGTCGGAGCTCTGAAGAAGTGAAAAATCAAAGCGGGCGTGACTATGTTCGTAATAAAAATAATAATCGATGAGGAATTGTTAGAGCAGATAAGGGGACACGCCAAATGAAGTATTTGACTCTTTTGTAGCACTATTCTAAAAAAAAAATCTAAGGTTATAGCTTCTGGACAACAAGCTACTTTCTATCATTCAATGGAGGATGACGATAACACAATACTTTAACAAGATAAAATATATTTTGTCACGAAATCACTTAATTAGATGCTACAAGTAAACTTTTAGAATCTAGAATGAGAAGAATAAGCATATATAAGTTGAGACTTGAGTTTAGAGACCTTATTGTCGCAATACAAGGTTGGCTTGAGGAACCTCCATTGGATCACCAAAAAAATTGGATGGCTGACACCAAGCAAATGTTAGGGGTCTCACTAAAAAAAGGATGGAGCATTATTCAGCCATAATAGAAAAGGTCGGCCCCAATTACAAATTAATAAAGAGTTAAAAAAAGATAAATTTAAAGGACTACAAGGAGGTTTTTAGATAAGGAAAGACCAACGAGATTGCGACAGGAGAACCTAGTCATCCAAAGGATGTCAACGAACTAATAGCTTGTGCTTTGTATGTGGCAAACGAGGTCGTTATGCCATCGATTTCTGATTAAGGAAAAAGCCAGCATAAGGTAATATAGCAACCTCCAATGAGCAAGAAAAATACAATAGTAGGAAGTTGAAGTCGCTCATCATGATCGAAAGCGCACTCGGCGAAGAGGTGTACAATCCAAACATTAATGAATAATAGTTACTAGTGGTGGTGGTTGTCCTTGGAAAATCGATTATGATAATGATTGGATCATCGACTTATGATGTTCCAATTATATGGCAATTGATTAAGAGAAGTTGCAAAATACAATAGAGTACAAATGAGGTCGAATGTCGGTAACCGCCACCAACTCGAGACTGCCAATAGCCCAAATTGGTAAGACAGTTATCACGCCTTGTTTTAGTCTTCATTAAGTGCAACTACATGATGTTTATCATATGTCGAGATAGGGATGGCAATGGGCGGTCCGGAGCGGGTCAATGCCCGCCCGCCTACTTCCCGCGACCATGACCATGGGCGGGCGGGGCGGGCGGGTCATGAGGGCGGGCGGGCGGGCGACCCTTCAACCGCCTGCCGCCCGAAATTTTTTTTTTTTTTTTTCAAAACTGAAAAAATAAAAAATAAAAATAATTTTTATATATATTTGTACTAAACAAAACAAAAAAATTATAAAATTGAGGTTATGGTGTAGTGGTTAAGATTTGTAGTTTACAAATTTCAACCCGGGTTCGATTCTTCTTTAGCCTATTTGTAGTGAAAATTATAATTTGTATTATATATTTATATTTTATGATTTTTCAAAAAAAAAAAAAAAAAAAAAAAAAAAAAAAAAATTTCTAGGGGCGGGTCATGGGCGGCGGGCGGTCGGGTCCGCCGGACCACCTCCGGACCAAGCAAGGGGGCAGATTTTTCTGCCCCAAACCCGCCCCTATTGTCCAACGGGCGGCGGGCGTGATGTTGGCGGGGCGGGCGGGCGGGGCGGGTCGCGGTCGTGGTTTTTGCCATCCCTAGTCGTAGATGAAGAAAAAGTCGATATCAATAGCGCAATAACCTCTTCAGTGTTATTATATTCTATTTGGACCAAAAGATGTTAAGGTGTATCGAAATATCAAAACATCAAGTAGCACCAATAATAGAGGGAGAAATATTATAGTCCATTTACATAATGTCAACAAAGTCTACATCCGTAGTTAAGATTCGAAAGAACGAGACATCATATTTATGGCATGCAAGACTAGGACATGTGAGTTATCACAATATGAAGATAACTCCATCAACTCGAGTTCAGAGACGACATGGTATATGTTGGCTATCAATACGGTAAAGCACACCAACTATCGTATTAGGAGTCAAACTATAGAGCAAAGCAACCATTGCAGCTAATACACTCTGATGTGTTGGGATGTGTCAAGCAACCATCTATTCCACGGATGCGCTACATGGTTACTTTCTTCTACGACTTCTCAAGGTACATCTGAGTTTTCTTTCTAAAAAAAAAAAAACTAAGACATTTACAATATTTAAGGTGTTCAAAGAAAAAGTAGAAAAATAAGTCAAAAATAAAACCTAATGTTTGCGCACTCAGAAGAATTCTCCAATATCTAGGAGAACATAAAATACATCATTAGTTGACATGTCAAAACACTCTACATCACAATAGTATAGCAGAAAGAAAGAATAGACACCTTACAAAAACGTGTCGAAGTATGCTATACGTGAAGAATGTGTCAGAAAGGTTTTGGGTGGAGTGTATGAAGATAATGGAACATGTGATCAATAGGCTTCCTCAACCGAAGCTAGGGTTCATGTATTTGTGCCTATTCACTTTTGGTTCTATAAGAAGGTAATTAGATATATATGTGTGGGATATGACAGCCAAAGAAAAGGATGGAGGTATTGTGATCCTATAAGTGGTCGTTGCTATATGTAATGACCCGAAAATTTCGTATTTTTAATTTAAATAAGAAAATGAGAATGAAGCAAGAAATTTGGTTGAGTTGTCCCAAAAAGTATTTCGTAAGTCGTAGCGCTTAGAATTTAATTTAAGTCCGAATATTAATAAGGGAGAAAAATCGGATTTAATGTTTTATAAGGGCTAAGTTGAACTTATCTAAGAGTTATTGGCTTTTATTAAGGCTTGATTGGATAAAAGTGAAATAGTTGGGTAGAGACCCAAAAAGTGAGAAAACAAAGTTTTGAGCCTTTTTTATTAAAGTTAAGTAGCCAACTTTGGAGCCATCGTATGATCTATGTATTGGTCAGAATTCTACGAAACTTATGGTGACCTTCGAAGTGGTACCAATTATGCATAGTTTCGACTATGAAAACAACCCCGAAAAATTATGCCAAAACGTTCCGGAAAGTTAAAATCTGAAAACACCAAAATTCCAGCAAAACCATTTTCGGGCAGCTATCTTTAAAGTAATGTTTTAACCTCTGTGATGATCCGCTTTCTCTACGATTCAAAGTTCGTTTTAAAGATCCCCGTGAGATCTTCGAGATGGTATAAGGAACATCGTAAGATGACCACGTTTCGACCTTCAAAACTCAACCCAAAAACAGGTCCGTAAATCGCCTAAGTGGAGTTGTTGCATTAATTGTCCTATAGGCTACCATAGCATCTTTATTTCACCCTTTAAAGCCATGTGCAGCGGGGAGACGAATTTAAGGAAGCCCAAATAGGAAAATCTGCAGCAAATCTCTCCAAAATTCTTGTATTTAATGGGAGATATGCAATCATGAGGAAAAAATTTAATTTCCCTATAAATACCCCCATTTCAAGCTACTACTTGCCCATTTTCTCCTCTCTAATCTCCATAACTCTCCCACATTTCTCCCTCACGTTTTCTAGCAATAAACAAGGAGGAAATAACCCTCAAATAAGAAAAAGATACCAGAGATAGAGGTGAGTATTTGTATAATAAGAAAGCTCGGGAAGGAGGCTCTTTAATTCAATAGAGGAATCTCCAACCCAAGCACCAAAGCCCCATTTCGGGCAACAATTTAGAGGGACCAAGAAACTCAGATTTCTTGGTGTAGAAAAGTTAGATCCCATGGGCCAAGAACGTAGTTTTCAAAATAAAATGTTTTAGCACCTCTCTTGCTAAAAGGGTATCGATACCTCAGTATTTTCGCTTTTATGACAGGTACCAATACTCTAAAACTCAAGCGCACTGTAAATAATTAAGTTGTTCCTTCATGGTCCAAACACCCTCAACTTCGATTTAAGTATCATTCACCCCATACAAGATTATGATGTTTAAAAATTTTATTTTCAGGTGGATCAAGATTAACAACAAGAAGTTGTGAGTAAATTATGTATATGATTTATGTGTAATATGACAAATATATACATCTATATGTGTGTGTATTCCATGTGCTCTTGCATGCTCCAAATGAGTTATATTGATGAGTTTCATGATATGTTATGAGCATCTTGAGCCTATTTGCTATTTATGCAACAAGAAGGAAGAACAAGAATGAGAAAGCTATCTTGTGTCATTTATGCTCAATTTGAGAAAGCAAAGTTTATATATAAACAAAGATAAGTTATGTTATAACACATAAAGATTTCTCCAAACTTATTTGTACACCATGGGCAAAAGTGGCCCATAGGAGACGGTAAGGGTCCCAAGAAAGGAGTTGATTCAACTTTGGCCAAGGGTTAGAGCGACCCGCATAAGAACTTGATGTCTGATTAAAGTACGGCCAAGGGCAAAAATGGCCTATATTGAGACGGTAAGGGTTCCATGAGTTGATCAACTATGACCAAGGGCAAAAGTGGCCCATAGAAGGACGATTAGTGTCCTAAGAAGTTTGGCCATCGTGCTTATGCACAAAGAATGTTTATTTGAGCGCTCGGAGTACAAATATTGCTTGTGGGAAGGGCCCTAAGAAAGATAAAAGATATATCTATATGTAATATCACACACGCACCGTGTTTTACTCATTGAATGTCACCATTCATAGTCGTTTTATGACTCTTGTAGGAAATGGATTGAGAAATCTATGATGTCATGGGACTAAGGTGGGAAGTAACTTCGGATGGCCAAGAATACCATTTGATCACCAAGATTGACGTATGATCCGCCAATCCACATGTACCCGAATTACAAAAATATGAAACTACCTACTTTGTTGTGGACATATTCGATTATTGGACCATGGAGTATCTCACTACTGCTTTTATGAAATGTAATAAAATATATGAACTCGTCTTTTAATTCAAGTACCTTTTTTTTTGATAAAGTACCTAGTAGCACTTTTAATCGGGTTCAAAGCATATGAACCATTATTGAGACGTAATGATTTGTCATAAGTCACTTTGAGACAAAGTTATAAGTAATGTACTTTCTTCCCTTCCTTAAACATCTATTTTGGAGTAATTTAAAATGATGGAGGAAGAATAAATAAAAAAAGAGAGACGAGATTCACATGTTTTACTCTTCCGCTATGTTTAAATGATTATGCTTTTGTTTATGGCTTTTCATCTTACTAAATATACATACTTTTACAACAAATATAAAATAAATTCGAAGCATAAAGAGAAAAGGTGACCTCCAAATCCTGTCTAAGAGTAGTTTCTAACTACTTTCCTCAAAAGAAAATGGAGAAAACATGTTTTAAATCAGTTTTTAATCAAACCAGGAAGTAGAACTGATTTGTGCGTAAAAGGGTATCAATACCCTCAAATATGGGTACCAAGACCCCCATCTTGTAATACAAAAAAAAGTTTAGGCAGAATTTTGAGGTTTCCACACTATACATTACGCAACCTGGTGTTTGATTAAGCATTTTCTTGGTGGACATCGTAGATGGTGGAACTTCCAGATTCAAAAGAAATGGAAGACAAGTTGCAAGAGGAAATCACACAAGTACAACAAGCCCTTAGGAAATTAAAGATTCACAATAAATAAGTGTGGAGAAGAGCATATTAGAGCAATGTAGAGTCCTTGGCAAACTAGTGTGCATAAAAAACACCAGAGATGGACAGGCTAAGCTAACAAGAAGGGGTTAAGATACAAACTAGTTCACAACCACAACTAAGAAAATCAACTATATAAAAACCAAATCCCAAATATGCTAATACAGTAGTAGAAAAAGATGAAAGTGCCGAAGAGTCAGAGTTGTTTGGGTAGTCCAATATAACAAATGAAGAAAAGCAATGGACGAATAGATCACGTCTCTCAGGCAAATGAGACTTGGAAATTGATGACAAATTCGAAAAGAGTAAAACCTATATCATGTAAATGAGTTCACAAAGTAAAGAGATGGAGTGATGGATTAATAGAGAGATACAAAGCTCAATTGATTTTTCTCAAATCTATCTCAACAATATGGGTTTGACTATAGCGAGACTTTAATCTTGTGGCCAAGATGACTATGGTACATGTTCTAATAGCACTAGCTGTAAGCAAGTCCCGAAAGCTATGGCAAATGGACGTGAAAAATAATTTTATCCATGGAGAACTTGATCGAGATAACTACATAGAGCAACCTAAGAGGTTTTAAAATAAACAAAAGCTAGGCTATATGTGCAAGTTAAAGAAAGCGCTCTCTATGGGTTAAAGCAGGATCTACAAGCATGGTATGATAAGATAGCGGAATTTTTAGTTCAAAGTGAATACTCAATGGCACCAGCTAATTCAAGTCTATTCGTCAAAGCACAAAACGAGATTCTAGCAATAATGCTAGTGTATATGGATGATCTCATCATGCCTAGAAAACAACGAAAACAAAATCCAACGAACTAGAAGGAATATGTCAGTAAGATTCCAGATGAAAGAACTTAAAAAGTTAAATTGTATTTTGGGGCTCGAGATGAAAAAAAAAAAAACAAAGAATGTATTTTCTTATGTCGACAAAAGTATGCCAAAGATGTTCTACAGAAGTTTAGGATGGTCGATTGTTAACCAATATCGATTCCAATTGAGATTAATCCAAGCTATATGTAAAAGAAGGCTATGACTTGGAGAATGCAACCATGTATCACAAACTAGTGGAAAGTTCAATCTACGTGACGCTGACATGACCCGATACTCTATTTCTCTTACCACAACTTCTTGATTTGCTTTATAAAGGACATCTGGAGACCAAGATTACCAAAAAAATGCTTCCTAGAACTTGCATACGTAGTTGGGATAGAAAACGACTTCATGGAGATGTTGAAGAAGCCACATCTTGAAGTAGTACGATGGATCTTAAGGTATGTAAAAGAAACAATTGACTATGGACTCTTTTACAAGAAAAATAGAGATTGCAAGGTCGTTGACTATTATGACACGGACTATGCTGGATGTTGAGTCACATGGTGGTCGACTACAGGGTACGTGTTCAATCTTGGGCCAGCCAAATATGTCATTATTAAAGACAAGCAGAATATAGAGCAACACCGATGGCAGCACAGGAGAGTACATGATGAACGCAATTGATGAAAGGTTTACATCAGCTTATAAGTCATGCAATACAACTATATTGTGAAAATCGATCAGCTATTTGCATAGCAGATAACCTAGTGTATCATGCAAGGACTAAGCTCATAGAGGTGCACTATCACTTCTTTGTTGGAGAAAAAGTGCTTAAATGAGAGATCGACTTGACACACATCAAAATTGAAGAACGAGTGGGACAGGCATATTGATCAAAGGACTTAGTGCTTCAAAATTTGAAGAACATCCGGCATAGGTAGGAATGATTAAAATAGAAGAGTTAAACCAAAGAGTTGATGCCGAAGAGAAAATTGAAGACATATCATCGCCGACTAGGAGTAAATTTCCATATTTATGTGAGAAGTTCATTTCCTATTCTCTTCCTAATTTTTTATTGCACATTTCTGGATTCTTCTTCGACATAAATATTTTATTGAGTTCCAAGTGTTATAATAGGATGATTTTTGAAATAGGGACTCAGCCATCCCACTGACATTTTACACATACTACTAAAAATCGTCTTTTCACCAACGAAAATTTACCAACAAATTATTTCCGTTGGTAATCAGCAACAGATTATCCGTTGGCAAAAGTGATGGCCTTTCACCTACGATAATCAGCAACGATAATAACTTTTGGCCAATGAATTTTTCGTGGATAAAAGAATAATCTATATTACCTACGGCTTTTCCGTAGGTGATATTAATCAGTTTTAAAGACCAAAAATTGTTTCAACCTGTCACTGACGAAAAATCAGTAGGTGACGAGTAATTCATACGATCAAAAAATATTTCGACCTTTTAGCTACGGATTATTTACAGGTAACGAGTAATTATTATTACATAAGAAAATTTCGTAGGTGATATTAATCAATTTTGAAGACCAATTTTTTTTCGAACTTTCAACAATGGAATATTCGTGGTAAAGAGTGATTTGTAAGTTGAAAAAATATTTCGATTTATCACCTACAAATAATCCATAGCTAATATTAATATTTCAACCATTGAGCTACGGAAAGTATGTTGGTGAAGAGTAAATCTTATTATTCACATATTTTCCATGAGTAATGTAAAGCAAATTTTGAAAATGAGAAAAGATTAAACTATATGGAGTTGAAGGTTAATCACTGAAGGAATAGCCGTAAATTAAGTTTCATTCATTTAGTATTTGAATTTTCTACAACGTAGTTATTCAATTACAAAAATAAAAAAGATTCAAACTAATCTCGTGTAAAGAAAACATAGATGGAGTAGTTTACCTATTGTACGAAATCCCTTTAGTTGGGTATTTCGTGTTTAAAGGTGAAAGCAAGTAATGTTTATCGTCATTTCATACAATTTGTACAACTATAAATTTTTTTTGAGCAATGTGATATTTTAAGTTTAATAAAATAAATACCAAACAAGGTTGTGTTCTCCTTTTTTGCTAACGAAAACTTAGTATTAAGTTACGAAGCTTCGTTATTGTATTTAGCATAGCTTGTATGCAGATTGATTAAATTTTTGGTAATTATTTAAAGTTAAAGATAAATAAAATAGATGAAAAAATTAATAATTCATTAGCAACCAAAAATCTGTAGCAAAATCCTTTTTTAAAACTTTCAATTACATTCAACAACCGAAAATCCGTAGCTGAAGCCCATTTTAAATTTTGTAATTAAGCCAATTTTTGTAAAATTATAACCCATGTTAAGACTTCCGCCCATTTTTGTGCAGCCCATCTAAGAATAAACGTGTGATTTGTGAAGAAATCCAATTAACCCTCTTTTTATTGAAGACTTAAACATACCTCTAACCATCTGAAGAAGGACCCTCATCAATTGCTGTGAGATCTCGCCGTCGGTCGCTGTGAGCTTTCGCTGCCGGTCGCCACTAAATATTGCAGGTGAGCATTTTATTTAGAACCACTTAAGAAAAATGATTATCTTTCTGTTTAGATACATTCTGAAGTTCCAAAATATGTGCTTCCAATTCTGAATTCTTCCTTTTCAGTTCTTTAGCTTCCTTCGACGTCAAATTTATCCGTCCTTCCAATTTTCTTTTCTCCGCGAATAGGGTTTCAATCTTGGAATTGAAGCTCGAGGCTACTTTCATCCATCGCTACTCATCGTGCACTTTCTGACCGTCTATAGTTTCACTTGCAGAAATAAATTTATCCTTGAAAATATTTTTTCTCACTTCTCCTCTTAAATTTTCATAAGAGAGTAGAGGGATTGGTACTGCTCGTGGAAATCCTCAATCTGTAGGATAAGATGTGACTTTATCTTCATCTTATTTAATTTAATTGATGTTTAGGATGAAACTAACCACTCTTGAAAGTTGTAAGCAATCATAGGTGGAGTAGAAGAATAAGAATATTTTAAAGACATCAATATATTATGTGACTGGACGCCTTCAAAACCCCAAGAAAATATCTTCTTCCACTTTCTCTCAACTCCTCCAACTTCTTCAACGATCACCCCTTGATTCTCTTCAGCCTTTCTTTGAGTAAGTTTCTTTTTTTTTTTTTTTTTTTTTGATGTGTATATGTGTTCATATGATTCATGGGTTTGTTTCTTGATAGTTAATTTGCTTTTAAGTTTCTAGTTAATGAAGATTTAAACATAAAAATTGATTTTTTATCTACTTGGGTTTGTTTATAACTGGACGGATTGTGGTTAGTTTTTGTGATTGCTTTTATTCTTATTGGGGTAAGAACAAAATGACAAGTAACAAGACAGTGAAAATAATTTACATTGACGAATGTGAGAAAGTATGTTTTGGTTACTACAGTTATTGTGGTGGCGCACTGGAGCTTAATATTCAAGTTTAGGAAAAAAAAGTTCAAACTTGAGGGGCATCTTTTATGATTCTAGTATCGGAGTTTTAATCTCTTGTCATTGTGCTTGTCATTGTGGGGTGCTGGGAGTTTGGAAGTTGGGGATATAGTTGGTTGGTGGCAAGAGTTGTTACTATTGCAGGATGGGGGTAGATCCCGTGATACACAAGATTACATTTCTTTAAATTCATTTGTTATTAGGACCACTTAAATTTGTCTTGTGAATCAAGAACACGTGTAATTCTTAATTAATATACACTATAAATGGAGCATGTTTAATTTTAATTATTTATCAGTTATATATGGGGTGTAATGATAGTTGTTTTTTTATGACATAAATTCAAGTCTAAATGTGAAAAGTTTGTTTGCCTAAAATTAAAAGTACTACATATTTACTTTATTTTTGTAACATTTAAATGTAATGTCTAACTTTCTTAAGTTTAGTTGTCGACAGTATGTCATCCGATCGTAGTTGGATGTGGCGACAAGTGAATGGGGGTTTCCTTACAAAAAAATTTCTTAGAGGAGTTGAAGAGTTTATTGAATTTGCATATTCGCACTCAAGAATATTTGATAAGACTAGATGCCCTTGCCTTAAATGTAACAATAAACAATTCCATGAGCGAGATGATGTAAAACTTCACTTATACATCGCAAATGGTTTACCCATGATTATAATCAACAACAAGCGCATGGTGAACAATATATTAGTCGATTTAATTCAGGTGGATCATCAACTACACAAGGACGAATTGAATGTACAAATCAAACAATGGTAATGGATGCTATGGGCCCTAATCTTTACAATACGTTTTTCAACCAGCAACAGTTTGACCCAGAAGAACATGACCCAAATCCTAAAGTTGCAAATTTCTTTAAACTTCTTCGAGAAATAGATGAACCTATATGGCCCAGTTGTACTAAACTCACTTAACTTTCAGCGATGTCACAACTTTTGAATTGTAAGTCTGAATTTAATATATCTGCAACTTGTTATGATCGCATGTTGTCCATAATTAAAGACATGTTGTCAGAAGGTGCGCAGTTATAAGAACATTTTACAAGACAAATAAAATGTTAAGTGGTCTTAGTCTTGGTTATATGAAAATATACGCGTGTGACAATAGTTGCATGTTGTACTACAAAGAAACTGAGAATTTGACAAAGTGTTCGATTTTTGGTAAGGAATGATACAACGAGGATCTCTCTAGGTCAGGATGTAAGGTGCCATACAAGGTATTACGATATCTACCTCTAATTCCTAGACTACAAAGGTTATATATGTCAAGGTATACAACGGAACAGATCTTATGGCATTCAAAAAATAAATATACAAGTGGGGAGATATCACATCCAGTACATAGTGAGGCATGGAAGCGCTTTGACACTACTTATCCCATACATTGCCATTGATCCGCGTAGTGTGAGTATTAGTTTATGCACTGATGGCTTTTATCCTTTTGGTAGAAATTCTAAGCCATACTTGTGTTGGCCAATTATCATTACCGTGTATAATCTCGCATCTTGGATGTGTATGGAGCAAGATAACATGCTTTTGAGCATGGTTATCCCAAGTTCGAATAGTCCATGAAGACATTTAGAAGTTTATTTATGTTCTCTAATAGATGATTTAAAAATTTTGTGGGAAGGAGTTGAGACTTATGACGTACATACGAAGCAAAATTTTCAAATGAAAGGTTCTTTGATGGGGACTATAAGTGATTTTCCTGGCTATGGCATGTTGTCCGGATGGAGTACACACAGCACAATGGCTTGTCCGTACTTCATTAATCTGACTAAATCTTTCAGACTTAAACATGGACGCAATGGTTTTTTTTATAGCCACCGTCGCTTCTTGCCACCTGATCATCCTTTCAAAAAAAAAAAACGAGATAAGTTTATGAAACGTAGATTTGAGATAGATGTGGTGGTTACCCGTTTATCAGGTGAACGTATGTGAAGTATGGTTGAGAATCTCCCTGACATTCCTTATGGTAAAGTATCTAAAAGACAAGAAATTGAAGGTTTTGGTGTTAACCACAGTTGGGTGAAGAAAAGCATATTGTGAGAGTTACTTTGTTGGCATACAAATCTCATTCGCCACAACTTAGATGTGATGCACATTGATAAAAATGTATTTGATAATGTATACGACACATTTATGGACATAAAAGGTAAGACAAAGGATAATATATAAACAATGATGGGTTTGGAGATTCATTGCAACCGATCTGAGCTTCACTTAATTAGAGACGAAAAAAAAAAAAAAATTATAAGCCAAAGGCCTTTTATACTTTGACAAAGGAGCAGAAAAGGAATGTATGTGATTAGGTTAAAGGATTAAGAATGCCGGATGGTTATGCTTCTAACATTGCTCGTAAGTTAAAAGTGATTGTGAGTTTTACGGGATGAAAAACCATGATTGTCACATACTTATGCAAAGATTAATACCCGTAGTATTTAAAGATCTATTGCCAAAACCAATTTGGGAAGCATTAATTGAACTTAGTCATTTATTTAAAGATATATGCTCAACTGTTTTAAGAGTAGAAGACATGCAACAACTCGAAGACAACATTGTTGTAACATTGTGCAAACTCGAAAAGATTTTTCCACCGACATTTTTTGACTCAATGGAACATTTTCCTGTTCACTTAGCATATGAAGCTAAGGTCGGAAGTCTTGTGCAGTATCAATAGATGTATCCTTTCTAGAGGTAACATGTCAATTGTTGACATTATCTATGACGTATATTAATATGTATATTAACATAATACTCATATATTTCATGTGCCTATTCTATCTAAAAAAGAAGACAAGGAATTAAAAACCATGTTGAGGCCATTATAGTAGAAGCATACTTCATAGAGGAAACATCTAACTTTTGTAGGTTATACTTTAATCAAAATGTAGAAACACGATTGAATCGTCTACCAAGAAATGATGATGGAATGTTTGTTAATCCGTAAAGAAGGTTATCAATTTTTAAACAGATTGGTCGATTTCTTGGTAATAAGGCTCCAATTACAAAGTTAATGACAGATAAGGATCTACAAGCAGTATCATTATATGTGCTCTTGAACTGTGAAGAAATTATTCCTTTTGTAAGGTAAGTTGTAATAATTTTCCTCACCTGAATTAAAAATAGTTATATTCATTTTTACGTCATTATCTTATGTAGGAAGTTTGATGAACAAATGAAAATGAATTATCTTCAAGTGTCCGACGCACAACTTGATCAATTATGCGACAAACGTTTTCCCTATTGGTTGAAACAATATGTAAGTTGATCAGTACTAAATATATAACCCATAAAAGCACTTAGTAAGAACATTTTTTTCTCAGGTTTTGGATGATAGGAACACAGTGGATTCTCAAGTGAAGAACATAGCTCTGGTCCTGCCCGTAAAGTGAATTGTCAAATACTTTGTGAACGGTTTCAAATTCCACAATTTAGAATATGGTTTGTATAAAACGACTATGAATAGTGGTGTATATGTGCTCGGAAGTTGTTATAATGATTATGAGACCGATTACTACTGTACGTTACTTGAAGTTTGGGACCACGTAATAGGGTTGTCCTATTTAAATGTGATTGGTACGACAATGAGAATATGATTCGTGTGCATCCACGATTTAACCTTGTTGAGATTAATCATAAGAAGAAAGTAGTGAGAAATAACGTTTTCATACTTACCCAACAAGCCCAACAAGTGTACTATATGAAGTTTCCTTCATATTCTAGAAATAGACATGATTGGTGGGCAGTTGTGAAAACAAAGGCCCGACATGTCATTGATATTCGAGGAGGAGTATCAGAGAATGATGAGTTCAACATATTGATTGATCTTCTATTCCAAGAGGACAAACCTCCTAATATACAACCACTTTCGTAGCTTCAGAGTTAGATTATGAAAATCTAGTTCGGGATAATGTTTTTCTTGAAAAAGCACAAGTAGAAAGAACTAATAACTTTATGAACTCCCACATGCTTAGTACAAAAGAAAGTGGAAAAAGAAGAAAAAGAAGATGTTTTACCTGATTTAGATGATGACAATAATGGCTTTACATCTAATTAAAGTGAAAATGACAATGATGAAAATGTACGATAAAAAGTATCACTATTTGTATGTTTTGATGTTATTTTAAGTTCACATATATAATTTATTTATGTAGCACTGTTGTTATTAAGTTTTGCTCTTTCATATTTTGAATTTTGTTATTTGAATTGGTTTTGCAAGCAGAATGCCAGTGACTAGAGGAGGATATAAATCTGGTCAAGCTAGTCAGGAGAGATCTACACAGAGTGGTGGTAGGAGATCTGCACGCAACGATTATAGATGTGAGGCTAATATTTTGAATGACGAATTGAAAGATGAACATATAGACGATGTGTTTCATTCAGAAAATATGTATAGATCTAATAGCAAGGTCAAGAATCACAAGTATGTTTAAATATATACATATATTGTACAAATAGTAATCATGTATGTAAATGGGCTACTTTTTTTATTGTAGATCTGGCCGAGCAAGTCAACGCAGATTCACACTAAGTGTTGGTAAGGGATTTGCACGTGGAAATTATCGTGAGGTCAATATTTCGAATCACGAGGTTGAAGATGGGCACGTGGATGATGCATTTTATCCACAAGACTTGTCTAGGTCTAATAAGAGGGCTATGGGTAATAGGTATCTTCACGTATACATCTCTATTATTATTTTTGTGGTTTTGAAAACAATGTTAATTATATAATTAGCTCAACTTTCTAAATGGAAATGCATGTATATAAATCATTTTTCTTGACATGCAGGATGTCGCCGACTAGAGGAGGATATACATATGGCCGACCAAGTCAGCGGAGATCAACACATGGTGGTGGTACATGAGACAATAATAGACATCAAGAGCCTAATACTCTCAATGATGAATTGGGAGATGAGCATATAGATGATACGACCAGAGGTAACAACAGGACCAGAGGTCCTAATCGTGCAACTCCAATGCCTGTTGATTGATCTAAACGTATAGAAATAAGTATTGAAGGTGACACGCAAGTATACATTTATTGAGAATTGGGATTCATATATTTATAAACAGACAATTGTTGGTGTTTTGTTATATATATTTGTGTTTAATATTGTGTATTAGTGTTTTATTACAATTTTGTTGTGTAGGCAGAGTGAAAATGTCTATTTTTATAGGAGAGACTTTGTTAAATGTTAAACTAGTAAAATGAATTGTTATTTGATGGTGGATTGGGGTCATGCATTTGTTGGTGGTGTTGGTTACTACTGAAGGATGAGGATTTTTAATTCGATAGGAGGCTAACTAATACTAATACTTTTTGAGTTTTTCTAAATATGTATCTTTTTACAAAAGGATCAATAGAAATGACTAGTGGGCATATGTATATATTTGTTTATGAGATGAATGTTATGGAAGAATATAGTTAAGCATTTTGTTAAAAAAAGTAGTTTAGTGAGTTAAATAACTTGTTTGTTTGAGATTTTAAATTATTTCAAATTTTACTACATGTGCTACAATTATAAATAGATACAAATGTGGTGAGAAGTTTGATTTAGGAGGGAATGTTTGAATTTTGGAATATGACTCTTTACCATGTACAATATTCACCCCATTTATCTATATTTATTTCAATGTTTAAGAAAACATGTCTTGTTCATTTGATTTAGTAACTCTCCAAATAGAAAATATATATTTCACATGAATTTATGCATAATTTTTTGAATTTTATATTATTAGATTTTTATGTTATTTATGTAGTTTCGTTGAGACCTTCATACCGCGTGACATCACCGCCACCATGAAAGCATATTTTGATGGCCCATACTCCACATTTCGCTCGATGCCACAACCCATAAGAGATGGTTTATGTGATAGATTTTTGGTAAGTTTTGTTTATTATAGTTGTTAATTTTGATATTAGTTATACACCTATAATTGATTTTATTTTATTAATTTACAAGGATAAATATATATGGCCAACTACAAATACTGTCAATGTGTATGGCGCTTGGAAGAAGACGACGAAGGATAGATATAAAGATATGATGAATGATGCTCGCAACCACCAAGGAAATCGTAAAAGTCAATCGATTAATCCTGCCGATTGGAGAGGACATGGCCCGCCATGGATAAGAGTAGAACACTAGGATAGTCTTTTAAATTGATACCAAGAAGTGGAAAAACAATGCCAAGATTGCCAAGGAGAACCGCCTTGCTTAAGGTTGTGATGGTAAAATGACGAAGTATACTGTCGGTTTAGTCTCCTTTGTGACTACCAAGAAGAGATTGACATATTATTTCTGATTTGATTTATATTGGTAGCATAGCTATCAACCAAGTATTTAATACACAAAAGATTGGACTAAATACATACTGAACACGAGTTCTCAAAAGTCAAACATTAAATTATATAGAGTCGATATTTTATAATAGAAGTAGACTAGTTGAGTTTATTTTGATTTTACTTAGTTTGTGGTGAATTAGAGGGACAAGTGGTTCTCAATATATTTCTTATGTGTTGGTATGAGGATTTCTATTGATTTTTCATATTGGTTAAGTCTATATTACAGAGGTACTCAATCAAATTTTTCATAAAATCTTTTTAGTCAAATAAAAGTCAACCAGTCATGGAAAAATATAAGTAGCCTTGGTGGTGGGTCCAGTATCTAGCTGTGATTATGATTTAACTCATTGTCATTAATTGTGTCAGTTGACACTTTGTATTTTCATTTGTGGTTTAATTAATTGTGATTAATGTGATGCGTATTTTTAGGAAAAGGATATAGACCATCCCGCGTCTCAATTAGAGCTCTTCAGCCATGTCCACGTGACTAATCACGGGCTTGGGGATTTTGTTAACAAAAAATAACAAAGAGTTCATGTAAGTACAATTAGACTTTTTATACAATATTTTTTTAGATAGTGAGAACGATAAAAAATATAAATTTTTTTTTTCGAATAAGTATAAAGCTTCTATTAAGTTCAAGTATCATACAGTCGAGACGATCATCTTGAGTTTGATCCCAATTCATGGATCAATACTGTCAATGGGTCATCTAATGGCCGTATTTATGGGTTTGGGCCCCGTTTGGGATTGATTTTAGAGCCCAACTTCTAATTCTTAAACAATCAGAAGTTGATTTAGGTGTTTGGAAATTTTTTAAAAGTGATTATAAAATAATCGACTCACTGGCAGATTTTGAGAAAGCGTGAAAAGACGACGATTTTTCGATTCGATTTTAACTTTTTCATTTATATATTATTAAAATACACCTTTTACCCCTAATTAATTAAACTAATTCCTTTAAAACTCATTTGACATACCAAATTGATGCAAATTAGATCATAAAAAATAATATTAATTTAATTAATTTTTGCACTATATATGACTACACTTTTATTTTGTAATTTTTATAAAATTTGAAATTTATTAGGTTTTTATTATTTTTATTTTAAAAGAATAATAATGAATGCATTTTCTTGTTAAAAAATATTTGACTAAGAAAAACAATTAAATTTTACCACTCGTGATAATAATAATAATACAAAATAACATTATTATAATCATTGTCCATTTTAGTAATTTAATACCGTTACAACAATAATTCACTTTTGTTTACCAAACGCTTAAATACTGCTTTTGAAACATACAACAGTTTTGAAACAAAAGTTTACCAAACACTTATCTGATTATTTCCACAATTGATTCTTTCTGCAATATATAGCGGTAATTTTCTTAAAAGCGTGAATATCAAACTAAGCATTGGTCCTCGAAAACCTGTTTCACATGTGTTGGACACACCCACTTCACCTAGACGTTCGATACTTGCACATGACTTTATGAGTAATGAAAATGTGAATAATTTGAAGTCCGAGTTGGCTAGTACACGAAATACGATAGAAGAAAACAACTAAATGATTGATAATCTCACCATACGTCTCGAGCGAGTTGAAAGAAATCATAAGGTCGAGTTGCGAGAAACAGTGCGAAGTATGCCTAGGGAACTAAATATTCCAAACAATCAATTTTCTTTTAGTTCCGGATCACGAAATAATAATATGTACAACCTATGGTACTTTTTCCAAGCACTCAATTGGCGGGATTTATATTCACCGACCGTATGGAGGTTTACTCCGCTACAGTCACAAAAAAAGTTCTTATTTGTCTATCAATACGTCTTCATTCTTTTCAAACCAAAACTCATATCTTTCTCTCTCAACTTCTCTATTTCTCCATATTTTTCTTTATATTCTTTAAAATTGAACCCCCTTCACACACAAAACTCTCTCTCTCTCTCTCTCTCTCACTCTCAATCTTCAACAGATTCTTCTCCACCCCTCAATTCATTAAAATTCTCCATAGTCGGATCCCACCGCATGAAAAAAAAGCGGTATACTAATTAGTTAAAGAGATGAGAAAGTAAGTATTAAAAAAAACATTTGAGCTCTTTTTAAGATTCAACTTATAAATTAATTCTTATATTTTAGAGGTGTAATTTGCAAAACACATCAAAGATAAAATTCAATTTAAAAAAAAAAAATATGTCGTAATTTTATTTCGTATCAAATATCGAAGTGGCTCGGCCTATAATATTGGTTTCATAGTTCGATCCACATATTAAGAAGACGGCCTCACTAGGTTTGAACCGTGTTTTTAAACAAAACAAAGGAAAGCTTATTTCTATTTCCAAAGGGAATGAAAGGCTTATTATTTTCCATAAATCAACACAAAACATTCACTATTTTCCCAGGAAATCACAGTTATTTATGCCACATGAAGCAGTAACAAGAAGCGTCTCAATAAATTTATGGTATGCCTTCCCCATTCCCCTCTAAATTAGTAGATTTGCTGGTTTTGCATAAAGATTAGGGTTTTACAAGCACTGTTTTTGGAACGCTGATAAATCGAATTTTCGGGTTTCCTTTAATCATTCATTGGATTTCTGAGTTGATTCCAGTTGATTCGATACTTAAATTAGCTCGTCTTGCAGTTTTAGAAAGATTAGGGTTTTCAAAAATTGTTTCGGTAATTGGGACGCCGATAAATAGAAGGGTTTCTTTTAATTGTAACAGGAGGTGTGCATGGAAGAGTCAAAACATAAATCTAAGAGAGAGGGTTTTGAAAAAGAAGAATCAAAGAGGAGTCACCGTGACATAGATGATAGAGATCGTGGAAAAGAGATGAATGGTGAGAGGGAGAAGGAGAGAGAGAAGAGTGTTGATGATAAGTATAGGGACAAAGATAAACACAAGGAGAGGCATAAAGTGAAGGACCAGAAAAAGGACAGAGACAAGGCTAAAGACAGATAGAGGGATAGGAAAGATAGAGAAGACAGAGAGAAGGACATGGAGAATAGAGAAGACAGAGAGAAGGACAGGGAGAATGAAAGGCGGAGAGAACGGGAGAGAGAGAGGGAAAGAGATAGGGAGAAGAAGGACAGGGATCGAGAAAGAGAGAGAAATGAGGGAGAGAGACATGGAAGAGAAGGAGATTGATAGAGAGAGAGAAAAAAAACACTAGATATGGGGATACGCCATGAAATGGATAGGGAACAAAGTAATGGTGATGATGACGATGTTATGGATCGTGAGAGAAAAAGGCGTAGGAGAGATGATGACAATAAGAACAGGGATCGTGAACTAAGCAGCAAGTCCAACAGGCGTAGGGATGATCCTGAAGGCGGTAGCCCTCCAAAACGGGAGACGAAATCTTAACAGACAGGAAAGAGAAGACTTGGGAAGAAGACTTGACCAAAGAATAAGAAAGATTGGGCGAGGAGATGGAAAAGCAAAGGAGGAGGGTACAGAAATGGCAGGAGCTATGAAGAAAGAAGGAGAAATTTGAGAGAGAAACTTGGAATTACCGCAACCTTGGAAGGGGAATCCGATGATGAAGAAGCTGGGTTTGAGGGAAAACTGACATGGATGTTGAGGTGTCTGGAGCTGCCAAGCCAATGGACGAGGATGGGAATGGCTTGTCCCTTGACTTCAAGAATGAGGTTGTATCTCCTTCTCAGAATGGATGTGGCGATGATGTTGTGAATGATGAAATTGATCCATTATATACTTTCATGAATTCTATGGTGTTTCTCGAAGTTAATAAGTTGAATGACATTGCCCCATTTGCATCCACAAATACAAGTCGAATGGTGGAAAAATATTGTGAGCCTTTTGAGAAACGACCTAAAAAGAAAGGTGCTAGTAAATCAATGGGAAGAATCATCCCCGGGGATAATTCTGATTTAGATTATGGAAATGAATCCTCCCCAGGACCGGGGAACGAAAGCTGTATTTGTTCATTGAGGGCCCTACTAAGCCATCTGTAAAGATGGCAAAAGCTGAACTTAAACGTGCGTTGAAGGAAATCACAATGCAAGCTTAATCACTTCCTAGTTCAAGCGCAACCAGGCTGATATTCGGTTCTTTAATAGCATGTCTTGCATTATTAGATGCTGATTAGTATCATTTTTTTTTGCTTTATTGTACTGTAGTTTGGGCATATTGTTAGCAATTTCATTAATTATGTGTTAGATGTAGCATGAATTAAGATTCTTGCTAAAAATGAGACGTTTACTGAATTTCAGAACATATAATATGTCAAAGTTGTAAATTGGAGATGCTTACCCTGTTTTATATGGTAGTTTCTTATGCTTACTTTCAGATCACAGTCATCCTTTGGTGTCCAAGATGGCATGTGGAAATTCGAAGATCCAGGTTTAATCACAAGCCCGTAAGAGTCATTGTCAAGCCCAAATCATCGGATATAAACTGCTGCCGATGCATATAATGTTGCACTAAATACCTGTCTTTTCGATCAGTGGATGAGCTCTTATGTTAAAGGTGAAGCACTAGGAATGTGTATGATTTGCTCGTTATATGATTATTATTATCCTCTCAAAGTAGGGATTAGAGTTGATTTATAATGGAAGCAGATTCCACGTTTGAGTCAAACTTCAATTGGACTTTTAGTGGTTGTTCCCATAAACATGGACAATGATTGTGCTCCAGCCAGTTCTTAGGCTTTCGTTTGAAAATTGAGTAAATGAATTACTTATTAACTTAAAAGCAAACATGCTCTGACGCAATCTTTTCAAACGCTGCACCAATGTACTGTACGGGTTTTGATCTTCTACCCACTTATAATGCCCAGAGGTGGCATTACATGATTGGTAGTTCATAGTTTCACACGCATTATTTTTCCCAATCATATGAGCATTGTAACTAGGTAGGAAATCAAATCTATGTACTGAAATACAAGGAAAATGTACCCGCAGCTTTGAGATTTGTTAGAAACATCTTAGCTTGGTAGTTTACCCCTAAGAGAAGAACTACTCTGCATATTGTGTTGATGGTTGCAACCCTTACAAATTACCCCAAACATCTGTCGAGTAAATAGGGAAGATATACAATTGTCTCCACCTCTTAAGGATAGAGGGGTATAAAATATAGCAAAATAAGCATTGGACCCTGAGTTACTAAAGAGTTGTATTGCTCGGTGATCACTGAATCAAACATATTTTTCCTTGGTAATGGTTTCAGGTTCTGTAGTGAGATGTGACCTTGGAATTTTTTTCACCGAAGTACAATACATATAAGTTAGCTCAAATCTTACCTTGAAAATGCATTTTTTTTTTTCAAAAGAAATGTATTAAGAAAATGATGAATATCATCTAGGGTTGAAGAAACTTTAAAACCTTTACGTGAATGAGCAAGTGAATTCCAACCCAAATTTTCTACCATCCTTAAACATGTAAAATAATAAATGTAAGATAGGTAAACGTCAATGGTTTACTCTTCGGTGTCATACCAAAAGTAAATATAAGCAAAGCACAAAAACTAGAGTATCAATATGAGAGGGGTGGATCTTGCTATTTATAATGCTGTGTGGAACCCATAGTTTTTCCTCTACTTCTGTGTTTCCATTTACACATTCGTTACACAGGTTAACACAGATAATTTTTGCATATCTTGAAACAAAATTGAATATATTTCACTACAAAACTCCAATAAACTCTAATGTCTTGTATTACTACCAAGTTGAAATGAGAATCGAAACAATTTGAAGAATAAATTGGCCAAAATTATGTAGTCAACTTATGCTTTGACTTGACAATAGAACTTACACCGTTCATGTCTTGCAGATGAAGCACAGCTAATACACCTCGCCAGGTGTCTCCAGGTGCACCACTCACTTCGAAGTCAATAAGCTTATGCTGTTTCTTATAATATTCTTCTAAGGGTTTCCTCTGAAGAAAACAAAATTTGTTCTATTAGCATGTTGGGGATACACAGTTAAGGTGAGAGATTAAATTTTTCTGTTCATCATATTCTGAGTTAATTTTTGGGAGTAAAAAATAACAAAATAAAAGAATTTCCAAGTCTGAAACAGAATCAACCTTAAAAGGTGACACTTTGATTAAACCACAATTGACTTGTACGTAGGAAATGATTGACAGAAATTCAGAACATGCTTTGTACATCATGATCTTTTACTGGAAAATTATATCCAAGATCACGTGTGTTATTTTAGATCACGTATCTCTCTCACAACACACATTTACAGAGTGAAAAAATATAAAGAGACATTCTTCTAACCGAATGGGGCAATGTTAACCAAAATGTTTTTATCTAAAAGACATTTGCCTAGAACCAGGATTGTCCCCAGGAGATTGTTATTACAATCATATAAATGTTAATAAAGAGAGTAAACAACAAATCACAACAAATAAATCAGGAATTCTTCGGCTATATGCTTCTCCAACTATATTAAAAATTCAATCAACTTTCAGTAAAACCGGACATAGGTAGTAAATGTGTTCAAACCCTGTTATGGACATACCTGCTTTGCATACACATGAAATTTCTCCTTCCAGACAGTATCCAAGTCAGCACTGGAAGATTTTAGAGGAACATTCTGTGGCTGAAAACTTAGATCGAATCCCGAGCCAGCCATGCAATGGTATTCTCGACGAGGAGTGTAGATTCCATTCTTCACCGAGCACTCCTCTGTGCACTTAAGATTCAGCGCTAAGTCTAAATTGGCAATTTGATCTAGGATCTCCTGTAAAAATATGAATATAAACAAACAAAATAATTTTAATACCTGCATCATATGAAAACAATATAGATCAAATTTTGTTCTCAAAAGCATTTAACAGAACTAGAAATAGTTTTAACGTCTTTTCCTTTTTGTATTAGAATAAATATGTAATTCAATAGTAGTCAAAATTTAAACAACAGCCATTCATTTCTACATGCACGGACAACTGTCAAATACCATTGATAATCTTGACCATTTGGAATCACACGAAGACTGAATGTCTATGAAGTAATAAACTAGAGGAACCCGTCAACAAGGTCTAGAATAAAGTTGCAGTTGGTACCAAAGGAAAAAAAAATAAAATTGGCAAAAAGAGTATAGGAACCAAAACTTACAGCTTGAATCCGTGTTCGTGGAATTCCATCCAAAATGAAGCCAGTTTCACCCCTGCAGTAACCTTGCTCCAACCTCTTTGACAACAACCCAAAAATTACATCCTCTAGGACTAACTTCCCTTGATTAAGTGCACTAGCAATCTGCATCAAGATCAAACAGAGAGAAAAGACGATGAAAAACTTTATCATTGCTAAAATAGTGTCAAAAAACTAATGCTACAAAAAAGAGGCCTGGCTAGATACTGACGGGGCAAGGTGTCTGTTGTTGAATATTTTTTATGGAAGAAGATAATTTGATAAACCAATGATTTTTTTATATTTTTTTCTGGGTGTCACCCAGTATGGCTTGATCAGGACAAAATGAACGTATCTGCAATGTGGGTTAGTCCCATATGTTAACTAGAAAAAAAGCACGAACTTGATCAGTCAAAGTTCAAAGAATACTTCTTAGCTGTTGGCATCCAAATTTTGAGCCAACCAAAAATAATTGAAGACTTGGCAACAAACGTCTGCTTCAACTTTCTACTCTTTTTTTACATACTTGTGTTGAGCTTTCTTCCTTTTCAATTATTTACTAACACTACAAGAAAAAGGAGCTATAGGGACGACTTTTGTCGTCCCTATAGGTAGATATGTCGTCGCTAAAGGGCTATAGGGACGATATAGTCGTCCCTAATGATCGTCCCAATAAGCCCGTCCTAGTAAGTCAACAGAGACGATAATAGTCGTCCCAATATATTCACGATTTATAGCGACGACATTTATCGTCCCTATAGCCCTTACTTTCGTCTTTTATTTTCGTCAAAATATTCGTTTCAACTTATTTATTGAGACGACTATTGTCGTCCCAATAGATTAAACTATTGAGACGATACTATTGTCGTCTCTATAGGTTAAACTATTGGGACGACAATAGTCGTCTCAATAGATTAATCTATTGGGACGACAATAGTGTCGTCTCTATAGTGCGCATCTATTGGCTATAGTGCGTGATCTATTGGGACGACAATAGTCGCCTCAATAGGTTAACTATTGGGACGACACACTATTGTCGCCTCTATAGGTTAATCTATTGGGACGACAATAGTCGTCCCAATAGGTTAAACTATTGGGACGACACTATGTCGCTTCTATAGGGTAAACTATTGGGACGATTATTGTCGTCCCAATTGAAAAATATCTATGAGGATTAACTATTGGGACAACTATTATCGTCCCAATATCTATAGAAAAATATTAATTAATTTTTTTTCAAATTTATTAATTCTAGTAATTATTACACTTTCAATACCAATTCAAATTATTTATTAACAATGACTTAATAGAAACATTAAATAAAATCTTTAAAAACAACTGAAATAATATTTACTTATATTATCATATTTTTACACAAAAACAAATTGTTCCAAAACATCATAAAAAACTATGCACAACAACAAAAACTTCCAACACAAAATAACCATAATGTACAAAACAAAAGTATGTACAACTAAAAATAGATAGTCAAATGAAGACTAAAGATCGATAAATAATCATCGCTGCTCAAAGAATCTAACTCTTCTTCATGCATAGGCGATGTGGGAGGTGGTGGTGGCGGTGTCGGCAATGAATTCCCGCATGACAACTTTTGCAGACACTCGTTAAAAGTGTCATAAATTCATTCATTTGATGCATGTATGTCTCCATTTTGGACTTCAATGCATTGGTTGCCTGAATAGATTGACTGGAACTGGGTTGGTCCCGCAATGTCTTAGTGGACGAGTGAGAGCGGGAAGTGCCCTCGTAACCTGCTCCACTGCAAGCGTCGGTGTCCCCTCCTCTCTCCCAGGACCTTAAGAACAACGTCGTGCTCGTTAACTGCCACGCCGCTTGAGCTAGCTTGCTGCGTTTGCTCTTCCCGTTCCTCCACCATTTTTTCCTTAAATAATAAAATTTCAAATATTTGTCAATTAAATGTAAAACTCAAAAATTTAACAGCAATACATCACTTTGTAATAACTTTTACGTGACATAATCTTGCGCAGCCTTTCGCTCACCCACTCGCCATTTCTTTGATGGTTGTCTTTGAAAGTTTCAATGACACTCTACCACTCCTCGGTCTCAAGCGGTCCCATTTGTATAAGTATGCGAGATTAAATGAATAACTTCAAACGTATTCCATAATTTGAAAATTGAAATTATGGATGAAAAATAATAAATGTTACCATATCAAAACGCAGTAGCAACTATAGTTTTTGACCCCTCGCAGTTAGTATAATTTATTTTTCCCTGCTCACTTTGTTCGTCATTGAAATATCCTAAAAAAAATTAATTGAAATGAATACAATGTTAATATTAATATTTAATGGAAATTCATTTAATTAAATTCAATGAATTGTGCTTACCTTAAATTTTTGACTCGATGAGCGCTCTATGCACTTTTCCCATACATCCGCCGTCGTCAGCCACTTCAGTAAGGTACCAAGCAGCATTCTTTATCTCTTATGTATGCATTCACATTGGCCTTGTAATCGACGAAATCGTCGGGTCAGATCTTCGATACCGCCTACAATGAGCTTGTAATCACCCTTGAGTAACGCCTTGGATTGACGTCAAGAATTCCTATAGCAAATCAATCTTGTTTAAGTCATTGAAGTTAGACTTTATTAAAAATACTTAAGGTATAAAATGACAGCCTAATTCACTTACGTATCACGCAGCCTGTGGCATCGGCTTTTTGTTCCTCCGAACATTTGCCCATCTATCAAGTAGGGGTGCACAAATTGCCTCACATGTGTCCCTACAACCCTCGATACGTATTTTTGATTCTCTCCGTAGGGTAAATAGGTCCCCTCTTGTGTATCAAAATCTATGGGAGTGGTTTTTTCCCGTTAGATCGAATAGTTTAACAAGATGTAACGATCTTGAAGGGCCCCTGCTTTTTAGTCAGCAGCGCCACGAATTCACAAAAAAAAATGTTTTAATATGTAAATCACTTAGAATACACACTATTTATCGCCAAAAATATTATCTTACCCGTCTGCAATCCGCTTGTAGCCTATTTGCATGGATGTGATGTGGAGGCTCATCTCCACCATCCCTCCATGGTTTAATACATCGCCATTGTATCACGTCCTTAGCTTCAATAAGTCCTACTTAACAAGAAGCTTTGAAATCTCCTGTCTCAATGTCTCAATACAACAAAAAAAGGATCAGGCAACTATCTATTATCACATTCATTATAAGATTAAAGCAAATAAATTACCTGGCCCCTCTAAAGGGTACTGAACAAATAAGAAAAAATATAGGTAAGGACAAGAAGATCGAATACAACTAAGAATTCAACATACTGCAGTCTATTTCAAATCCATATACGCCAACATTTTAGATGCCAACTTATATTTAACTAACTGTGAATGACAAGGCTCTTGATTAATGATGATAAAACTACAACAGTCACTTCCTAAATAACCTATTTTTGCATCCAAGGTGTTGCATTATAACACCATATAATTAAGCCTTACGATCAGCAGTTATATCCTGTAAGCACAATAGAATAGGTATAATAAACTAGCTACTCAAGGGACTAAATTGGGGAAAGAGAACCAAAAATTAGAAGAGACAACTTACATCACCGACATCAAGATCCTTCTTCGCTTTTCCACTTATGTGATCCCATACCGAATGAATGAATTAAAATGAGCAACCAAGGAGTAGCTCCAAGAAATTTGTAGGAATGCAAGAATTTGTAATAAACAAACCTTATAAGTAGCTAAAACGTATTTTTGTAACTACTATCTACGATCGTCAAGAGCGCTTTAGTAGAAAATAAGGAACAAGAAACCAAGAGCAAAAATCTAACATGCCATAACAACCATGAAGAGAGATATATTACACAAAGCAAGCAAATTGAAATGTAGTAAGGTAGAAACACCGATCATCCGGATGAAACGGATGAAAAAGGAATCAACCAGTGTCGTGAATAAATTCATCTTTGTATCATATCAAACACCAAATCTTAACTCGATATTTGCACAAGGCCACCGAATTAGCACAGAAAACATGTCTAATTAATGGGTTCGGGTCGATGGAATTTCTGCAATTTCGATGAATTTCAAAACCGAGAAGGCATGAAAAGTAATAGAATGCATTCCTTATTCAAGAGTTACACTCTTTGCAAGATTCCGAGGTTGATCAACATTGTGTCCCCTTAGAACGGTAAGATGATATGCCAATAGCTACAAAGATTTGTAATGATAAGTGAGATCGGTTAGCGAGAGACCTTACTTAAATTCCACCTAATGATTTAAGTTAACATGGCCATGTATAAAAATATGAGGAAATTTTCAATTATCAAACGGTATGTTTCCTTGACTATCGAAGATCATAAAAGTTCCTCAAATAGAGCAAAATTCAATAATGATCACCGAGAAAATTTAGCAACACCAAATCTCGATATCTTGAAGTTGTGAAGACCAAGCAACCAATCAATCTTATCAATTATTAACCGCACAAACACATTATAAATTTAATGCCTATTTAAGAAAAAGATACTTGAGAGAGAAGCAAATATGATCTCAATTAGTAGTAGGATCTCTCCAAGCTTACTAAAACTCAAGCTCATTCGCAAAATGTTAGCCATCATTTTGGCGCAACCGCCATTCTTGGTTGTTCCATTGAATCAGAACTGCATCATATGCCAAATGGCTCCAAGTCACATATATACACTCAAAAGGACGTTATAAGCTCATTTGCTCCGTAAAAATAGAGTAAATTCAGAATTTGTTGCTTACTCTATAAACCATGAAGCCTTGAATTGGTGCCTTAAATATATGGTCCTCAATGTGGAATTGAACATTCAATCTCATAACTATGAACCTAATACTCCAAATAAGTAACCAAGAGATATTTTTAAATAGTTTGGGTCACCCATCATTATGACACTCAATATTTATTCTCAATGAACATATAATAAATCCAATTCGATTTATGACCTGAGCACACCATTTAATCTTTAGAATCAAATATTAATCCCCTCATGCTATAGCTCCCACACTCACTCAAACACAAACTGCATATTTGTGAACTAAATTCAATCCCCACAATTATCTTATGAGTTTAAGTTATCAAAACAACAAATACTAGAATACTATTGTATTATGCTAAACAACATAAGCACACACAACATCTTAGGAATTGTTCCAAGTTGATTGCAAAGAAATTCATAAAACCACACAAACAACCCAATTGACATCAAAATCCAATCTCGCAACAAACCCATTTCATAGAATCCGTAAACCAATAATTTATACAACATAATGAATGTCTCTTGAATTATGTGACCGCGAGTAATAACTTAATGGAAAAAAAAAACTCAAAATTAGTTCAAGGAAAGTGAAAATTTGTACCAAACACCCATGCAAAAGATGGCTTACCCAACGCTTAATAACGATAATTTGATTTGATTCTTCTTCTTCTTCGCCTTCACAAAGGTCTGCGTTGGTCATTTCGCCTTTCTCTTTCCTTTCACAGATTTGCCCGATCAAGAACCCTTTTTCTGATGGAGTATTGATGGGAGAGGGCGGTGGTTATGGTTCTAGGGTGATAGATTGAGGTGGTGAGTAGAGATTGGAGATGATTGTTGAGGAGGGTTTGGTTTGAGGGACAAGATTGAAGAGATTCTTTGGGGATTTTGAGCCAAAACTTCACCGGTGCAAAAGAGTGAGAAATTGGGGAAATAAATGCTATGTGAGGATTATGCGGATGTTTACATTTTGTAAATTTTAGGTTTCTAAAGGGACGACTACAATCGTCCCTATACATTAAACACACGAAAAAAAAAAAGTTGGGGCATCTGTTTCAGAAATCCATGCGATCGCATGGATTTGTTACCGCGATCGCATGGTATGAACGAAAAACATTCTCGCTTCAAAATGTAGCCACTTGCGATCGCATGATAATAATTCCATGCGATCGCAAGGTCAAAAAATTGTTGGGGCATCTGTTAGCAGTAAAGCCATGCGATCGCATGGATTTGTTACTATGCGATCGCATGGTATGAAGGAAAAACATTCTCACGAAAAATTCACCATTTGCGATCGCATGATAATATAACCATGCGATCGCACGCAGGTAAAAATTTGACCCGAATTCCACATTTTCCGTAATTTCTCATTCATTCGATATTGGTTTCGAGATGCCAAATATACCCTTCAACACATGTAGAAAAATTTGAATTCTCTTTTTTCAGGGCGCGGCCCCATCGACCCCGACCCGATCAAGGCGGTCGATCCTCGCTCGGGGCGTTGTTCTGAAGCGTCAAGTGGCAAACAAATTTGCCTAAACGGATTGGGTCGGGTCTTATAATTTGGCCAAGTTTACACGGAGTCACTTGAGTTGTCAATGTCTCGAATTCTTAAACCAATTTCCAGGTTATCTAAAGTGCTGAATTGTAAATGCGCGAATTTCAATTTTTTCTTATCTATAGAGAACACTAATTTCGCCTCTTTAGATGGCGCCACAATTTTATTTTCGCTTAATGTTTAATACGCATAATTAGTACGAAATTGTTCAAAATTAAATGACGTTATTGTAATATTTTCTTTAATTAAAATAAAAAATTAGAGAATTGATGTCTACATTTTTATTTAATAACAAAGAACGGTAATAAATTACGTTATCATTATTATTTGTTTAATTTAATTAAAATATAGATAAATGATTGGTCATTTTTATTTCATAACGAAAATTCTACTAAAAACAGAGTACAAGATTACAAAGTGTTGTTTGATCAATCGTCACACTATCATTGCTTCTATCAAGATTATCGCCATATTCGATGTTGTCGCACATGCCTCTCTCCGTGTCGATGCCTCAACCTCACATCCATCATCGCCTCATCGTTATCGCCCCTCGCCCTCGCCCTCATTATCCACCTCCTCATCGTTAATAAAATTATATTCATCTCCACTAACATTCGACGATGACGCCTCACCGCAGGATGATCCAACCGAATGGCATCATTGTCGACCATTGCATAGTAATGTGTTCAAAATTGCCAAGATCAACAAACAAACAATGAGAAGTTTGACGAGCTATCATCGTGCAAGAATCTATCTCGGTCGAACCGTCACGGGCGTATCCCACGTAGTACGATGATTGACTTCTTGAACCACTCGCCAGCTTATGACTACGTGACGGGTCATCAATATAGAACACTTGCCTCGCTTGTGAAGCAAGTATGAACCGTCATCTTTGTAAGCCTCTCTCACGGTGTCAATACTTGTGATGTTGTTCTCTCGTGACCTTTCTTTTTTCCGGCCACACTTAAACCATCTACACCAAACACCACAATTGAAAAACCGCTTATGTATGAAAGCTCCAATATATCCTCAAGTCGGCAGTAAAATATGTCATCACCGGTCCTCGCAATACTCACACCACTATTTTGTGTTTTACGCCGGATATCACGATCATAAGTTAGAAATCGAACTCCGTTAACGATACATGCCGGGTAGGAATGCACAACAAAGATTTGTCCGAGACGCCAAAGATAGCAATTCGAGACACATCATCGTCGTTTGTCCGATGTAGAGCATAAATCTATCATAATAAGATGTGAAGTCATTAACTAATCAAACATTATACTAATTATAAATGCAAACAAGATATTGTTCTACCTTCGTATGAAACCAAGCAGAAAAAATCGGATCTATGAAACTGGTTAACATTGGTAACTCCACGAGTCTCATGCGGTGATCCTTGTGCTCACCGTTGAAGTAAAAATTACATTGAGCAATTGTTATAATAATAAAACCGCTTAATGTTAAAGATACTACAACAAATACGCATACACTCACTTTAAGTACATTTCAATCTCGTGACGCTTGTTAAGTATATAAAACTCACTTGAGCTCAAGATCACTTTCGAGGACAACCAAACTTCTCTTTCCTATAGGATTTACATTGGGATTCAAAACAGATAATCGCTTTTTTGGGAACGATAGATCGTCATTTCTCTCTGTCGGTTGAATCGTGTCTCGACGTCGTCGAATACCGTGAACAAAAGTCAATGCTTCCTCAACAACATATCCCTCGCAATGGAACCCTCGTGTTTCGATTGATTTCGCACATAGTCCTTTAGTTTCTTAAGATATCTCTCAAAAGGATACATCCACCTCATGTAAACGGGCCCACCAAGAATTGCCTCTTCGTGCAAATGCATTACAAGGTGAATCATAATGTCAAAAAAGCCGGTGGAAAGATTCGCTCAAGCTTGCACAATATGAGGATGAGTTGTTGTTGAGCATTAACCATGTCGCTAACCTTTATCGACCTTGCACACAATTTTTGAAAAATGTACAAAGTTCAATAATAGTGGATGAAATTGTCTTGTTTAGAAATGCTCGACACCCGACGGCAACAATCTTTTTGCATGAGGATATGACAATCGTGTGACTTCAAACCAATTATTCGGTTTTCATTAGCGCAACGTTCTTTCTCGTCGATTCGATGCAAAACCATCGAAAAATTTGACTTTCCGTATAAAATTGCAAAACTTTTGACGATCTCAGATTAATAAATGTGTACTCACAGCAGCTTCATCAATCTCCCTTATCTTCGTGCAAGTGCGCAGCTCATGTCCGATTTTTAATTTCATCAAATCACGCCTCGCTTTTTCTCTCAGATCCTTAGATTTATGAGGATCGCCCAATGTACCCAACAAACTATCACATACATTCTTTTCTACATGCATGACATCGAGATTGTGTTTCAACTCATTTGTCGACCAAGAGGGCAACTCAAGAAAATGCTCTTCTTTCTCCGCTTTAGCTCATTCTTATCCTTTTTCTTTTAACACCCCATAGCTCGGGTGTTTTCCTCGGTGTTCTAATTTTCACACCACTAAGTTGTCAGAGGATATCCGCACTAGTCAATTGAGGCGCGGCCCACGCGTCTCTCTTTGTCCGCTGAAAGTACGGTCATTTCGCCAATGATGAGTACTTGGTAAGAAACGCCTATGACCCACATAAGTCGCTTTCCACCGATGACACGCGTCGAAGGTGTCTCTTCATTACAAGTTGGACATGCGTCAGAACCCCGACCGCCCACCCCCGATAAACTACTACGAAAGCAGAAAATCACTAATCGTCCATAACATCGCCGCCGCATTCTCAATATACGCTATTACTTGATACATCACGCCGATCGATACCGTATGTCCACAATTCCTTCACCATCCACTAATGGCCGTAAAAATACATCCATATCTTTGCTCGGTGATTGGGGACCCGATCAAAAGGGTTAGCATTAAATTTTCTTCTTTCATACACGCCCAAGGTGGTAGATTATAAGTTACCAAAACTACCGCCCACATGTCAGAAGACCGACTCATATTACCAAAAGGATTGAAACCATCCGACGACAATCCCAAATTTAACATTTCTTATCTCACACTCAAAATCGTGGTGATTTTTGTCAAAGGCCCGCCAAGCTTTTCCATCCACGGGATGACCCATATCATCATTGTCCGTCGAGCGACCAGTATTATGCCACCTCATTAGTCGAAAGCAGTATGTGTTGTTGCAAACAAACGCTTGAAGGGGGTCAATGGAAAATAACGCAACACTTTATGCGGGACATTTTTCCCGCAGGATTTGCCACTATTTGCACCCAACGACTTTCGCAGCAGATCGACAAATTTCTTTATCGCTTTTCCTTCCAAAATAACGCACAATCATTCCTACAAACATGAATATTTTCGCACTCCAATCCCAACTTCGACATTAATTTTTAGCCTCGTAGTGAGAGTCAACAAGATTGATTTTGGGAAGGCCAATTTTAACAACTTCAATAGCCCATCTACGATTTATTTGTCCACTTATTGACCACCTTCAAATGCATCGCCTTAGTTAAAAGTTTAGAGACGAGAAAGAAGATACTCCTCGGATACAACTCAAATGCATAGCATCGAACAAAGCGTCATAACTTAAATCGGTTGCGCAGATGATTCATCCCCACCACATCGTTAAGAATATCCGCCATCTCATCTTCTCGCAACAAGCCCTTGCGCTCGTCCCCTGCATATTCACAGTGCCCTTCCTCACTCTCCCGTGATAAATCCACCTCTCGTAGTTCTCATAAAACCGCGACGAAATATGCGAGACTCAACATCATCTACCAATCAGCATCATCATGTTTATACATCTTTTGCACGGACATCAAATCATCCCCTATCATTTGCTAATGGCCTCGCCATATTTATGAATGCTTGAAGACCATGCCAAAACTCTACATGAGACTTTGCCCGCTTTCTATTCAACTTTATCCAACTCTTATCAATTTCCATTTCCGCTTTAGATTTGTCGCCAAAAAAAAAAAACAATAATTAAGTGCGTGATACAAGTGGTGTGAGAATGTTCTAACTCCTTGTCGCCCAATACTAATTTCGTGTATGGGCCCTAGTTATTCGACATTGATTTGTAAAATTATGAGTTGTGTTCATTATTTCTATTATTGCCTATGTTTCACGTGTAAATTTCTTGCAAAGATCTTCCTTCTATTCTCCTAAGTGCGCGCACTATATTAAACATAGTCCACACCCGGAGAATAAAATGGAGACAATACCAAAAATCATACGTGATAGTCGAGGCAATCATAGGAAAAATGTATGATACAACAACTCGTAACTTACAAATCAATGTCAAACCGTCCAAACAGATTAATTCAAGGATTAGTTTAGAAACATCAAACAACCTAAAATGAGGTTGTGTGTGCTTAACAAACTAATCTTCAAACGGCATTCTAAGGTTTATTAAAGTGCAATGTATTGTGAAAATGAAAGGAAAAATAGAAAATAAAAGAGCAAAACAGAAAACTAATACTTAAATATGTAAGTGGAATAAGTAAGTTTGACTTACCAAGGATATCTTGAAGATGACAAGTAAGACCATTAAATTGGGGACCGCAAATGAGAAAGCGAGATTTACAAATGGTAGAATTTGTGGCCTAAGACTTGAAAGAGAAAATGAAGAAATGGTGCTTCACTGAAATTTAGATATGAGATCAATTGGGACGACAAAATGTCGTCCCAATTGATGGAATTAGGCGCGAAAATTCCCGCCAATTTGCTGTGGGTATTAGGACTTATAGGGACGAATATTTAAGCTATAGGGACGACAAAATAAATCGTCTCTATATATTGTAGACCTATAGGGACGACAAAATAAGTCGTCTCTATAGATGCTGATCCTTTAGAGACGAATTGTAACCCCATAGGGACGACAAATAATTCGTCCCCAAAGAGTTTACAAAGTGGGAAAAATGCGCCAATTTTTAGACAAATTTTTAAGCTATAGGGACGCTTGAAAATAAGTCGCCTCTATAGATTGTAGACCCATAGGACTATTGAAAATAAGTCGCCTCTATAGATGCCGAACCTTTAGAGACGAAATGTAACCCCATAGGGACGACAAATAATTCGTCCCAAAGAGCTTACAAAGTGGGAAAAATGCGCCAATTTTTAGACAAATTTTTAAGCTATAGGGACGCCAAAATAAGTCGCCTCTATAGATTGTGTAGAAAATAGTCGACTACAAAATAAGTCGCCTCTATAGATAGACCTATAGATAGACCCATAGGGACGACAAAATAAGTCGCCTCTATAGATGCTCAACCTTTAGAAACGAAATGTAACCCTATAGGGACGACAAAGAAGTCGTCCCAAGAGCTTACAAAGCGGGAAAAAAATGCACCAATTTTTAGACAAATTTTTTTTTACCTATAGGGACGACAAAATAAGTCGTTTCTATAGATAGACCCATAGGGACGACAAAATAAGTCGCCTCTATAGATGCCGAACCTATAGGGACGACTATTATGTATCGGGACGACTTTAGTCGCCTCTATAGCTTTTACAATCAGTAGGGACGCCATTTTATTGTCGCCCCTAAAAATGCTATATATAGAGACTAATTTGGTGTCGTCCCTATAGGTGTCGCCACTATAGACTTCTTTTCTTGTAGTGTAAAGACAGTTCTCTATTCAGAAATTTCAAATATTACTTTTATTTTAGCACTTAGAGCATGTTTAGCTAAGCTAAAAAAAAGGTAAATGTTATGTTTCCAAACATAACTTGCATTAAAAACGTTATTTGTTTTAAATCTTACCTATGGTAGGTAAAATTTGGGTATGTTTGATTTTGATTAAAATCAGATTTTTTTTTCTTCGTAAAAGCTAATAAAATGTGTTATTGAAAAATTGTAAAAAGTTGTTGTTAAAATTAATTCATCACTTCCACTTCAGTTTTTTAATCAAAATTTTAATTAAAAAAAAACGGGCCTTAGTTACTTATAAGTAAACTTTTGAAACTTAACCATACATGCTCTTAGGTTCATTTTCATCTGCTCATAAATCATAATTCAATTCCTTTTACCCTCCAAAAAATATTATATACATTTATTGATTTTCTTTAATTTTCTTGCCATTCTTAACAAGGACAACGATAAAGGGAAAATAAAGTACACATGTTTGTAGAGGGAAGAGCGAGGGTGGAGTTCTTGACGGACGAGATTGCCCAAGGAATTGTGAGGGATGTCTAGAACCTTCGAGAGCCTCTCGGCGTACATGTGTCCCCTCTTCCAAATGCTTCCATACTTCGATAGGAATTTCACCCGAATCAATTGCGTTTCACATATTCAATCTTCTTCGTACCACCTCACTTTTGGAAATCAAAATAATCTAGTATAATTAACATTTCTATCTATGTTGGAGTTCAACAAATTCTCATATCCATATAATTTGTCTACATAGTTCCTTCATTTTTCTGTGATCTCACGTCCCATTTTTAATATGCTTGACATGTGTTAGATATCTACTTCCTTTTATCCTTTGCCGAGATATCTTGTAAATAGCTTTCTCTTTGTCTTTCGTCCAAGACAACTATACAACTTCTCATATGCTTTTGCATGGAGACTCTTTATGTTCTCTCCTTGCTTCCCGCTTAGCTAACTTGCACTTTTCGAAAGCCTCAACATTTTTATATTTGGGCAAGTTTTCTATAACATTGTCATTTACTCTTAACTGCCACTTGGATTTTCTTATTTACTACTACGTTTCCTAGTTAGGTGGGTTTTTACCCTTAGCTTCTCCTAACACCTCTTTGCTTTGTTTCTAATACAACTAGCAAATTGATTCCACACCATGTTATTATGAGATATCTATATTTTGTTTCCTCCCTTCAAAACTCTATCTTCGAGTTTCACTTGGTTTGTTTTCCTTCCTTCAAAACTCTATCCTCAAATTTCACTTGTTTTTCATGCTACAGGTTCCACTGTCTTGTTCTATGAATTCTGACATCTTTGATACTTCTTCGTCATTTTCATAATACAAAATCAAACACCACCAACCTATGTTGCATTGTTAAGTTCTTACCTAGATTTACCTTACATTCCTTGCATAAATACATATTGACTTTCCTACTACGATTAAAATCCAGTTGACTAAAGTTCTACAAATTTCTAAACGTTAAAAGGCGGGTTTATCTCTTTTCTAAGCACATATGTATAACTAACGCCAAATGATAAGCCAACCCATAGTCCAAAATTACTGCTTCCATTTTGATCCCCAAAGCCAAAATTTTAATTTGCCTTTTCGTATCCCAAGTTACATATCCACAGAATTCTTCCCAAACAAAGATCTTATCTTAACTATGGATAGTCCGATTCAATTCATCAGTGTCTTCCGACAACCGTTACTTTGTTACCTTGTCTAATCTGATTTATGCAATATACATGCTAATAATATTAATCGACTCTTCTCCTAAAAGAAGTCTAACTAATAGTATTATATAAATAGTATTATATACCGACATGTTTAACTTCCACAGTCTCATGTTTTAAACTCAGTTCAATGATTATTCTCAGCTATTTTCTATTCTTATCATTGCCCGTGTACCATAGTTTATATCCATTGTTCCCTAATTCTTCGCCATCTCTCCCACCCGTTTGACCTCTTGTTTGCAAGCTATGTTAAATTTCCTTTTATGCATTAGATCTAGTTTAAAGATTTTTGGTGCACATGTCCCTGTATTCTAAGTTCCTATCCTAAATCTATTATCGTAGACTAACTTCTTTTTCCATTGGGGTTCCGTAACATCAGTCCTACTCCATAGGCTGGAGACAATGAATCCACGTTGGCCAAACAAGCACTTCAGTAAGGTTGATCTCTAAGTCTTCTTGGGATTAGGAGTAAGGGATAGCAGGGTATATAAAGTTTTGATCAGCAAAAGTTGTTATGCAGGTTCTCTAACAAGGTGGATTGTAAGAAAGGTTAGACTGCAAATGGTATTGTGGGAATCTGAAGGCTCACAGCTCTAGAACACCATATGCCACAAGGGTTTGAAGAGCTATTGTGAAGCTCTGGCCTAATTTCCCTTATTTTGACCTTGCAGTGGGCAATAGGAACATAGTGACACTTTGACTGGATTTTAGGTGTGGCAATGATGTTCAAGAATAATTGTGCTTGATATTGTGCTAATGTGTAAAATTAGACACTGTTGTCTGAGGAAGTAAAATGCGAACGGTTGTGTGATGTTGAGACAATTTTACTTAGAAGAGTAGTTATTTCAAAAGCGTTTGTCTAAATTTGGAAGTTTGAAAGTTGTGAAACAGTGGAATTATTTTTCCGTAAGCCATTTTTGTGTTTGTTTTCCATGGAGAGCTCGGAGATTTTTCAGTAAATTCTATTTTATCTCTTTATATTGAAGCATTAATTCTATTGTTTATAAAAACTCTAATTATTAGATTGTAATGACTATAGTTATTAAGCTAAAGATGTATATCAACCATAGTTTTGAGAACTAACTTGGTCAAAGCTCCGGGTCAATGGGTTACTTGTTTAACTGGTGGGTCATTGTCAATTTGAAATTTTAGTTAAAATAAATTCTTTTAAATATAAAATATGAATAATAAATATATGATGTCCTATAACTGAAAAATGAATTTCACATAATTCTTTATTATTTAAAGTATAAGTAAAAGATTATTATGAGTTTTATCATTTGTTTTGATTCTCTACATTATTGTTTTACGATTTTGCAATTATGAATTTTTTAAAATGCTTATATTATAATATGTTAAACTTGTGTTGAATTAGTCAAATAATAAAGTCATGTATAATTAGTATTAATACAATAAATTTCAATTAAATTGAAAAAAGTTAATTATGTAAAGAAATCATATTATATATATTTATAGTTGCAATAACTAATAGGAGCATGCATAGGCACGGTGGAAAATGGTATCACTAGCAAGCTCAAGGTATTGGTTTTGAAGTACTACTCCAATGTTTATTAAAAAGTTTTGGCGGATTTTGCATTTGAATCGGTCGGGTGGGTCATGATAAATTGGGTCACCGGTTAAATGTAAGACCCACCCGGGTTGGTCCTTTTCCATTGCAATCTACCCGACCTAGCTTGAAGAGAAAAAAAAGTGGCAAATGATTAGTGGTGGATCTAGAGTTGAAGTTCAGCTAGGGTGAACGTTGACTAGTCAACGGTCATATATATGACCGTTGACCAGTCAACGACCGATGCTTATGAAAAAATAATGTGAAAATAATGACCAATCAACGGCCGATGCTTGTGAAAATAATGCTCAATTGTTGATGCCTCCATCTAGTTGTATTGTTTGGAAACTGCACCGCCTTCAAATGTTGCACCCAAAACACTCGTGGACTGTATGTTTAGATCCAACTGCAAAATGGGAATAACTTCAACATGTTAGAGATAAAAATCTCAGCCACAAACTTGATTCGCATCCAACACCATGTAAGAAAAACTTAATATAAAGTCAAATCCATGACAAATATAAAAAAGAGAGCAAAAGCTCTGATAAATGCTTTCTATATTCTTTAATTTTGATCCTTTTTCCAAATTATGCAATTATTATATTAAAGAGAAATAATAAATCCTTACTTAGAGATTTATTTATTCAATTGCCTTATTTTTTTAATTTTTCAAAGTTCAGGACCACAAATAAAATTTTGAATTTAAAATACACATTCTTTCTCTCTCTCTCTCTCTCTCTCAACTTCAACCCTTTAATGTAAGTTTTATATATACATGTACATATACATACACGCAAACGCCATTTGCACACAGGAAGAAAAAAATTTTTGATGAAACCAAGTGGGCTCCAATCCGATAGCACAAGACCATTTTTTCGCCCAATTTCAACACAGACGACGCGGCGGTGCCTCGTCGTACGTTGTAAATCCGCCCAGCAAATGATACAACAAGACCAACACTTACCAATTGTGAGCATTGCCAAAGAAGAATGCACCAAAATGAAAGTAGAACAGCTGGCATCAACTCTTGCAACTTCTGCTGTAGCAATGGCATTCGCAGTAATGGAGAGATTGGGACACCCATAACCCTGAATTGTACAAACAGTTAGATGCCACACATTCATATGGAGAATGCCAGGAAATGAAAACATGGAAACTTTATTATAATTACCTTGATGCTGCCGCCTGCAATACGCAAGGCACCAAGCTTTGGAATGAACTCAAATGGAAATTCTACCTACTCCCATTACTGAAAAGAGAAATTTACAATCATGTCCTCTTCAATTAACAAAACATGAGGCAATAAACATTTAATCATAGAAAATAAAAGTATGCGATGCTAAGTCAACACTTACTATGGAAAGTGGTATACTAGTTATTTAAAGAGATTAGAAAGTAAGTATTTAAAAAAAAAAAAAAAAAGAAAAGAAGTTGAGCTCTTTTCAAAATTCAACTTGCAAATTAATTCTTATATTTTAGAGGTGTAATTTGCAAATCACATCAAAGATAAAATTCAATTAAAAAAAAAATTATGTCTTAATTTTATCACCGACCGTATGAAAATTTACTCCAAAGACAAGATAAAAAAATTTTTTATCTCATTACCACGCTTTCATCCTCTCAAACTAAAATTCATATATCTCTCTCAATTCTTCCATTTCTCCATATTCTTCTCTATATTCATCAAAATCAAATTCTCCTCAAACAAAATTTTCTCTCTCCCATTCTTCTCAATTCCTCAATCAATTAAAATCCTCGACGGTCGGATTCCACCGCAAAGAAAAACAGTGTACTAGTTTCATATCAAAGATCGAAGTGGCTCGGCCTATAATATTGGTTTCATGGTTCGATCCACATACTAAGAAGACGTCGTCACTAGGTTTGAACCGTGTTTTCAAACGAATCATAGGAAAACTTAGGCTGTGTTTGATTTCTTTTTTTTTTCCCATAGAAAATGAATATTTTCCACCAATTTTTCAATTTTGGGTTGTTTGATTGACAAAATTTTCCATGAAAATCATTTTCCTACCTATTTTCCTTGCTTTGTTTGATTCAAACCTTTTTTTTTCCAATGAAATTTTTTCGAGTTTTCACCACTTTTAGTATATTTTTTCTTGCTTTCGAAGAAAATATTTTCTTCGAGGGATAGATGAATTTATTTTTCATGGAAAATTTATTTACCTTTTCCAACCTATAATTTCTTGTAATTCATTTCTATGGAAAATATTTTCTTTCTACCTAAATTTTCCGCATGCAATTAAACGCAGCGTTATTTCTATTATTTCTATTTCCAAGAGATTGAAACGCTTACTATTTTCCATATATCAACACAAAATATTCACTATTTTCCCAGGGAAATCACAGTTCTCAATAAATTTACGGTATGCCTTCCCTATTCCCCTCTAAATTAGTAGATTTGCTGGTTTTGCAGAAAGATTAGGGTTTTACGAGCACTGTTTTCGGAACGCTGATAAATCGAATTTCGGGTTTCCTTTAATCGTTCATTAGATTTCTGAGTTGATTCCAGTTGATTCGATACTTAATTTGGCGCGTCTTGCAGTTTGCAGAAAGATTAGGGTTTTCGAAAATTGTTTCGGTAATTGGGACGCCGATAAATCGAAGGGTTTCTTTTAATTGTAACAGGAGGTGTGTATGGATGAGTCAAAACATAAATCTAAGAGAGAGGGTTCTGAAAAAGAAGAATCGAAGAGGAGTCACCGTGACAGAGATGATAGAGATCGTGGAAAAGAGAGGAATGGTGAGAGGCAGAGGGAGAGGGAGAGAGAGAGGGAGAGGGAGAAGAGTGTTGATGATAAGTATAGGGACAAAGATAAACACAAGGAGAGGCATAAAGTGAAGGACCGGAAAAAGGACAGACACAAGGCTAAAGACAGAGAGAGGGATAGGGAAGATAGAGAAGACAGAGAGAAGGACAGGGAGAAGGAAAGGCGGAGAGAACGGGAGAGAGAGCTAGAGGAAAGAGAGAGGGAGAAGGAAAGGGAGAGGGAAAGAGATAGGGAGAGGAAGGAGAGGGATCGAGAAAGAGAGAGAGAAAGGAGGGAGAGAGACAGGAAGAGAGGAGAGGGAGAGGGAGAAAACACGAGATAGGGGGAGACGCCGTGAAATGGATAGGGAACAAAGTAGTGGTGATGATGACGATGTTATGGACCGTGAGAGAAAAAGGCGTAGGAGAGATGATGACAATAAGAACAGGGATCGGGAACTAAGCAGCAAGTCCAACAGGCGTAGGGATGATCCTGAAGGTGGTAGCCCTCCAAAACTGGGAGACGAAGTCTTAACAGACAGGAAAGAGAAGACTTGGGAAGAAGACTTGGCTGAAGAACAAGAGAGATTGGACGAGGAGATGGAAAAGAGGAGGAGGAGGGTACAGGAATGGCAGGAGCTACAAAGAAAGAAGGAGGAATCTGAGAGAGAAAACTTGGAATTACCGCAAATGTGGATGAACCAAAGTCTGGTAAGACATGGACCTTGGAAGGGAATCCGATGATGAAGAAGCTGGGTTTGAGGGAAAACTGACATGGATGTTGAGGAGTCTGGAGCTGCCAAGCCAATGGACGAGGATGGGAATGGCTTGTCCCTTGACTTCAAGAATGAGGTTGTATCTCCTTCTCAAAATGGAGGTGGCGATGCTGTTGTGGATGATGAAATTGATCCATTAGATGCTTTCATGAATTCTATGGTATTGCCTGAAGTTAATAAGCTGAATGACATTGCCCCTTCTGCATCCACAGATACAAGCCGAATGGTGGATAAATATGGTGAGCCCAATGGGGAACGGCCTAAAAAGAAAGGTGCTAGTAAATCAATGGGAAGAATCATCCCCGGGGATAATTCTGATTCAGATTATGGGGATGTTGAGAACGATGAAGATCCTTCGGAGGATGAAGATGATGAAGAGTTCATGAAAAGGGTGAAGAAAACCAAAGTTGAGAAGCTATCAATAGTTGATCATTCTAAAATCGATTATCCTCACTTTCGAAAGAATTTCTATATTGAAGTTAAGGAAATCTCGAGAATGGCTTCTGAAGAGTTGTCTGCTTGTAGGAAACAACTGGAACTGAAGATACATGGAAAGGATGTTCCAAAGCCTATCAAGACCTGGCATCAGACTGGATTATCGACCAAAATATTGGAGACAATAAAGAAGCTAAATTATGAAAGACCTATGCCGATTCAGGCGCAGGCTCTGCCGGTAATTATGAGTGGTCGAGACTGCATCGGTGTTGCAAAGACTGGCTCGGGCAAAACTCTAGCTTTTGTGTTGCCAATGTTGAGACATATAAAGGACCAGCCCCCGTTGATGCCTGGTGACGGTCCTATTGGGCTTATAATGGCTCCTACAAGAGAGCTTGTCCAGCAAATCCACAGTGACATTAAGAAATTTACAAAGGTGATGGGTCTCAGCTGTGTGCCTGTATATGGAGGTTCTGGTGTTGCCCAGCAGATTAGTGACCTAAAACGAGGGTCCGAGATTGTTGTTTGTACACCAGGTAGGATGATTGATATACTTTGCACCAGTTCTGGGAAGATTACAAATCTGCGTCGGGTCACTTACTTGGTCATGGACGAAGCTGATCGAATGTTTGATATGGGTTTTGAACCTCAGATCACAAGAATTGTCCAAAATACACGACCAGATCGTCAAACTGTACTCTTTTCTGCCACTTTCCCTCGTCAAGTAGAAATTCTGGCTCGCAAAGTGTTGGACAAACCTGTTGAGATACAGGTAGGTGGGAGGAGTGTTGTGAACAAGGACATAACCCAATTAGTTGAGTTAAGGCCAGAGAGTGATAGGTTCTTCAGACTCTTAGAATTACTGGGAGAATGGTATGAGAAGGGAAAAATTTTGATATTTGTTCACACACAGGAGAAATGCGATGCTTTATTTAGAGACTTACTTAAGCATGGATATCCGTGCCTCTCGCTTCACGGGGCAAAGGATCAGACAGACCGTGAATCCACTATATCTGATTTCAAAGCTAATGTGTGCAATTTACTCATTGCAACAAGTATTGCTGCAAGAGGTTTAGATGTAAAGGAGCTTGAATTAGTTATCAACTTTGATGTTCCGAATCATTATGAGGACTATGTTCATCGTGTTGGTCGGACTGGTCGAGCTGGTCGGAAAGGCTGTGCTATTACATTTATATCTGAGGAAGATGCAAGATATGCACCAGATCTTTTGAAAGCGCTTGAATTATCTGAGCAAGTTGTTCCTGCTGACCTGAAAGCTCTGGCTGATGGCTTTATGGTGAAGGTGAACCAGGGGCTTGAGCAAGCACACGGTACTGGTTATGGTGGTAGTGGTTTTAAGTTCAATGAAGAGGAGGATGAAGTTAGGAGAGCCGCAAAGAAAGCACAGGCAAAGGAATATGGATTTGAGGAGGATAAATCAGATTCAGAAGATGAAGATGAAGGAATCAGAAAGGCAGGTGGGGAAATTTCTCACCAAGCTGTCCTTGCTCAGGCTGCTGCTTTAGCTGCTGCCTCCAAAGTGAGTGCGGCCTCGACTATGACCACAATCTCAGCTGCTCAGCTTATTCCCAATGGTGCATTACCTGTTTCCTTGCCTGGTGTCCTTGGTTTAACAATGCCAGGTGTAGCCGCAGCTGTCCCAGGGACTGGACTACCAGTTGGCAGTGGCGATGCGGCAGCTAGGGCAGCGGCACTGGCAGCTGCCATGAATTTGCAGCATAACTTAGCGAAGATTCAGGCTGATGCTATGCCTGAACATTATGAGGCAGAATTGGAGATAAATGATTTTCCACAAAATGCTCGTTGGAAGGTGACCCACAAGGAAACTTTAGGTCCAATCTCTGAGTGGACCGGGGCTGCCATCACAACTAGAGGGCAGTATTTTGCACCTGGCAGGGTTCCAGGACCGGGGGAACGAAAGCTGTATTTGTTCATTGAGGGCCCTACTGAGCAATCTGTGAAGAGGGCAAAAGCTGAACTTAAACGTGCATTGGAGGAAATCACAATGCAAGCTCAATCACTTCCTAGTTCAGCGCAACCTGGCCGATATTCGGTTCTTTAATAGCATGTCTTGCATTATTAGATGCTGATTAGTATCATTTTTTTGCTTTATTGTACTGCAGTTTGGGCATATTGTTAGCAATTTCATTAATTATGTGTTAGATGTATTATTTTCCAGACCCTTTATGAGAACGAGACTGGTCATTTTGTTTCTTATAGACAGAGAAGCTCATTGGAATTTCTTTGTGCACATGATAGTGTTACCTACATTGTACGTCTGGTGTCTGGAGGCAATTGAATGCTCGGGTAATCTGCTGAAGTTAATATTTCTGCTTTCACCTCTCTTTTTAGGTCATATATTCAGATCAATTCAAACCTATTTTACATACATACTTAGAGAAATTGTGTGCACATGTATGTACACACACAAACATGAAACACGTGTATTTATAGATGGCAGAAGAAGGAAATGGATCCAGAGCAGAACAAGAGCAATTCTCGCAGATGCTGACACCCAAAATCAGAGGTACACTGGAGTGTTTGTATCTCTTCTTGGCATCACCCTTTTCTGTACTGTCGTTCTCATGCACCCCAGATTAATGTCAAAAGGTTCAAAATTATTTTCTTTTTAATTTTGATTTGTATGGTTTATTGAATTTGATTTGATTTGTTAAACTGAGTGATCAGGTGTTAAATCTTATTTTTGGTTTCCTAATTGGGCCTTTTGACTTATTTTTTGTGTTTATTATTCATAGGTTTTATCGTGTATGTGTGAATTTGTTCCTTATATATCTTTTTAATGATAGTTCTTTTTTCTTATAAGTGAATTACGATGCCTGGTTTAGCAACCGATTAAAAATAAATAATATACTGCTAGACGCTCAGATGGCAAAGCTTAGTGACTGATGTTACCGATGAAACTGAAAAACCCAAGGTACATTCCGTAACAAGTAGACCATATTTGAAATTGTAAAAGCTGTGTCTGACATGCATAATATCTGATTTGTAGGCAAAGGGGGAATGGCTCTGAATCATGGTAAGTAACTCTCCATATGAAATAATATTCTCAGTACTGTATGCACGATTAATTGTCTCTCCTTCATGTTGATTCCAGAGAATTTACAAAAGAAAGATTGCTGCTAGGTTCTTAATCTGCAAATGAAGTGAAGACACATTTTTTTTTATCTTCTTGACCTGTGCTTGAAACATTGTGGCTGAACTCATTTTATATTTCTCTTCCAGATAGAAAATTTACTTGTTGGGTGGTTTTAATATTATACAAAGTAGTACATTATTGGTCACTTGTACTTCCAATATATATCTTTAGTTTTGCTCTTCACGACATCAATCTGCAAAATGGGGAATGAAATCCAGTTGTGTGTCTGCTTAAATGACTGTGATTTGCTTGGGGTTTTAATTCATTCACACAATATGCTAGAAGGAAAGCATGGGAACAGTAAGAGGCCCGGATCTGAAAAGCCATTATTTTTTACTTAATAAAATGTGTAAATCCAAAACACGACTCTGGTTGACCCTTCTTTTTCCTCAGAGAAGAGAAGGCTGAAAGCCTAGCCAAAAGCTTTTTAGTCAAGTACGCATGAAGAGTTTTGAGGTAGAGTAAGAAGGCATTCCATTCCGCATTCTTTGGCAAAGGAAGGGAAGGAAGCAAGGAAGGAGTACTGCCATTATGAGCTATTATTTGAATCCGAAGGTCAATCATTCCCATCTTGGATATAAAGGGAGTATGTTAGTCAAATAGAGGGCTCTCACGGGAGCGTAGTCCACGGATTTAGCCTTAAGCTAGGTTGGGATGGGATGGGATGGGATGTAGTTCTTTCTGGCTAAGTCATTTGCATCATATTCTTCTGTTAAACATGATTATCCATCACAAATTGGGAAGTATTTTCTAGTTTTAGTTCCAAAATTTGTAGCATTATTGTGATTATTTTTCATTTAGCTACCGTATAGAATTTATTCTTTAGAATGGTTTCTCACAGGCATATGACAAAGTTGTGGAGGATGTTTACAACTTTGATTTTATATTGCTCGATTAACTCTTATGCGCGGTCGTGATTGGAAAAGGAGAAGCATTTTTGCTAAACGAAATGGTATGGTACAGCAATTAGTTTAGTGCAACTTCAGCGTGCTCTATGCTAAAAGGATGTTCTTTTTAGATCATTTTAGACAGGAATCATCAACTCTTTTTAACTATAATTTCTCATACATCACTTTAGGCGATTAAGAGATTGTTCCTTCTAGTCCATATAGCTTCTTTAATCACCATGAGTTTCTAAATGTCAATGTAGGTTCGGTCAAATGGAGTTCTTGAAAGAGGTTTCTTTGAAAGCCTTGACATGCCAAATATTAGAAGATGATAGCAAATTAAGCTTTGTTCCCAAAAAATTTATGGCCGGTCTTGAATTTTTTTGGTCACTTCATATGGTTTATATTTGGTTCCAATGAAACATGAATTAAGATTCTTGCCAAAAATGAGACGTTTATTGAATTTCAGAACATATAATATGTCAAAGTTGTAAATTGGAGATGCTTACCCTATTATATATGGTAGTTTCTTATGCTTACTTTCAGATAACAGACATCCTTTGGTATCCAAGATGGCAGGCGGAAAGTCGAAGATCTAAGTTTAATCACAAGCCCGTAAGAGTCCTTGTCAAGCCCGAATAATCGGATATATAGTGCAGCTGATGCATATAATGTTACACTAAATACCTGTCTTCTCAATCAGTGGATGAGCTCTTATGTTAAAGGTAAAGCACTAAGAATGTGTGTGATTTGCTCGTTATATGATTATTATTATCCTCTCAAAGTAGGGATTAGAGTTGATCTATAATGCAAGTAGATTCCACGTCTGAGTCAAGCTTCAATTGGACTTTTAGTGGTTGTTCCTATAAACATGGACAATGATTGTGCTCTAGCCAGTTTTTAGGCTTTTGTTTGAAAATTGAGTAAAAGAATTACTTATTAACTTAAAGGGTAAATTCAGGGCTGGTCACTGTTTGGGCACTTATGGGCTCTAAAGTTATATGCTCAAAATTTAATTTAATTAAAGTCACATTTTAGAGCTAAAAACTAACATATCTTTAATTGTAAAAAAACGCTAATTGTGATACTGTTTTGTTGTGATACTGTTTTGTGGTGATACTGTTTTATTGCAATACTGTTTTTTGTGATAATGTTTTTTTGTGATACTGTTAAATTTATGATTTTGTACTAATAAAAAATATTTTAAGAACAATATTATTCTCTTATTTATTCTCTACTGATTAATTCGTCTACCTACCATTAAACACTTTATATATTTATACTTATTTATTCAATAGGAATCTATGTCCTAATTAAATCTCAAACATGTTCTAATTCAAGGGAAGAATTAGAAACATTGTTCATAGTTTTAGATGAGAATCATTTGCATGACTTCTCATTAACTTGAGAATAATTGACAGTTCTTCTTTCTTCATCTTGGTATTGCTCTGAAGTATGTGTTTGCTTTTAAGGGACCCAGAGCTTTAATTTGCAGCAAAATGATGTACATTTATCCGTGATACTGTTTTAGAGGATTTGTGATACTGTTTTGAGAAACAAAATTAAAGATTACCATTTTAAGCTAAAGAAACGACGACTTTAAACGGGTAAAATTCATCACACGCAGTGGCGAAGCGACTGGTCTTGACCGTCTCGTCGAGACCATTCCGAAAACATATTATAATAAAAATTCTGAGCACGTGTGCGAATTCTATATTCATTTCTATTGTGATACTGTTTTTTATGATACTGTTTTGTATAATACAGTATCAAACAACACACATGACTATGATATCATACTTTTATCGTTGATACTGTATTATGCAAAACAGTATCATAGATTAAAATATGGATTAATACATTATCAAATTATATTAATGCACATTACCTAAACAGTATCATATGATTAAAACAGTATCATATGATTAAAACAGTATCATGGATTAAAACAATATCAAAATATACTAATGTACATTACCTAAATAAAACAGTATCAAAGATTAAAACTAAGACATTCAAACAGTATCATAGGATTAAAACAGTATCATGGATTAAAACAATATCAAAATATACTAATGCACATTATCTAAACAAAACTGTATCATGGATTAAAACTAGGACATTCAAACAATATCATAGGATTAAAGTAGTATCATGAATTAAAACAATATCAAAATATACTAATGCACATTGCCTAAACAAAACTGTATCATAGATTAAAACTAAGATATTCAAACAGTATCATATGATTAAAACAGTATCATGGATTAAAACAATATCAAAATATACTAATGTACATTACCTAAACAAAACAGTATCATGGATTAAAATTAAGACATTCAAATAGTATCATAGAATTAAAACAGTATCATGGATTAAAACTAAGACATTCAAACAGTATCATAGGATTAAAACAGTATTATGGATTAAAACAATATCAAAATATATTAATGCACATTAGTTAAACAAAACAAGATCATGGATTAAAACTAAGACATTCAAACAAGATTATCAGGATTAAAACAAAGATCATCATGGATTAAAACAAGATTACAGACAAAACTAAGACATTCAAACAAGATCACATCGAACTTTTTCATTCCTATAGAAATTCAAGCTGCTATTTACAATAACAAATCATGGCAACTCTAAAGAAATTCATCAAACAAATATTTCTTAATATTTTCTATAATACAGTATTATGATACAAATGTGTTTATGATAATGTTTCTCATTATTGATTACAAAATTACCCATTAGAAACTAAATCTTCAACAAAGAAATGAAAATACATACTAGCTGCAGACAGCATAAACCAACGAAGCATTCCTATGTGGAAGTAGGAATCACAAAGGAAAACTACAAAGGAAAAATAAGAAGTTTACTTAACCTCCAACACCTTTCCCCAAGAAAAAACAAAGAAAAATAAAAGAAAAATAACATATGCATGAATAGAAAACTAGGATCAGACCAATAATGAATTTTTCCATCCAGGATAGTTGAGAATTCAAGTGAGCAACAGTCTCCAACAAAAATTTTGAAGGGCAAAACCATCCTTAAGGTTATTGAAAAGAACAAATCAGTGGATCCAAATCTCAACGAACACGATATAATAGTTGCTGAAATCTTGAAGATTATCTATAGAATCTGCCGCGTATTCTAATAGGAATACAACTCTTCCTTCAGTATACTTTTGCAGAAAACAAGAGCTATAAAGAATTTGTGCTTATGAATTTTCAGATTTTGCGAGAAGACGCTTAATGGAAAAAAAAAGTATCGTTGCTTCAAGAGATTGTGAAGAAAAAGATAACAATGAAAAAGATCACAACATAAAAGCAGAAAAAATCCGGCAGGTGGCTATGGGTTCAATGAAAAAGATCTCCAACGATTTTTGCAGTTTCCAAGTTCACTCTATTACCAAATAAGATTTTGGAATGTTTTCTTGACTCGGCGGCGGCGGCGGAAATAGTGGTGGCTGCGGCAGTGTGTGGGAAATATAGATCATAAGGATAATTTTAGAATTAATATGAAAATTTGATGAAAGTACGACTTATTAATAATTTTGAAATTTGTTTTGAGCTAATTTGAAACAAGTCACTTGTAGATGACTTTTAGATAATTTTTCCTAACTTAAAAGCAAACATGCTCTGACGCAATCTTTTCAAACCCTACACCAATGTACTGTATAAATTTTGATTTCCTACCCACTTATAATGCTGGGATTTGACCTATTTATAATGCCCAGATGTGATATTACATAATTGGTAGTTCATAATTCCACACACATTATGTTTACCAATCATGTGGGCATTATAAGAAGGTAGGAAATTGAATCTATGTACTAAAATACAAGTAAAATGTACCCGCAACTTTGAGATTTATTAGGAAACATCTTGGCTTGGTAGTCTAACCCTATGAGAAGAACTGCTCTGCATATTGTGTTGATGGTTGCAACCCTGACAAATTATCCCAAACATCTGTCGAGTAAATTGGGAAGGTATAGAATTGTCTCCACCTCAAGGATAGAGGGGGTATACAATACAGCAAAATAAGCATTGGACCCTGAGTTACTAAAGAGTTGTCCGATTGCTCGGTGACCATTGAATCAAACATCTTTTTCTTTGGTAATGGTTTCAGGTTCTGTAGTGAGATGTGCCCTTGGAATTTTTTTCACCGAAGTACAATACATACAAGTTAGCTCAAATCTTGCCTTGAGGTGGAGACAATTATGATACTGTACCTTTATAAAAAATGATGTGGGGTTTGCAGAGAAACACGAGTTTTACATTTCTTAGAGTTTGCATGCAGTTGTAATTAGGTGATTCATATTTAATATTGGAACAATGATTCATTTAAACCATGTGATCATTTAATTATTTTTCATATAGAGAATTCATAATTCTGCAAAAGGAATTTAGAAAGATCGCGTTTACGAATAATTGATTTTGTCTATAAGACACGACTAAGTAGTTCGTTTATAGTTAAGAGGTTTTGTTCGATGTATCCTACAAAGCGAGTCATATTTGATTACATGTAATGGTTCGTGTAGGGCGTGAATATCGGTCTAAGAACTATTAAGATGTGACACGTCTTGAAGTTCACCTCTATTTTTCTAACCTAAAATCAGCCATTAATTTTATTGAAGTTCGTCTCTCTCTTTAAGACTGTTTAGGATAAATGACATAAATGATGCAAAAAAGTCAATGTGAACCGATGAAGATAATTATTATGAGCAGTTATTTGCTAAATTATGAGATGAGATTCCTAATTCATCTGATCTATTGTCATCCATTTGATTTCATATCAAGTGAATTAGCTTTTATGGAGTATTATTGTTTTTTCCCGTTTTGCACTTTTCACCAAACAGTAGATAAGATGTGCCACTGAATTTGTGTTTGTCACTTCTAAGTCATCAGGATACAAGGTAAATTTTTAAATGACCTTGTCAAACTCTCGGAATCGCAGAAGAGCCTAACTTATACCAAATAAGTTTTGAAGGTCTCTTTTAAACTTAAAAAATATAAATACCTTTACTTACTCACGACTATTAACAGACTAGCAGGTGTTTGTTAACAGACTGTTAATGGAACCTTTGGGCCTGTTAACACGCCTGTTGGTCTGTTAATAGACCAAAAGGTTTTGTTATCAGAACTGGAATCAGTTAAGGCCAATTTTGTCCTTAACAGGTTTTCATACCTGTTAACAGGCCCATGGTCTGTTAACATGGGTCTGTTAATAGGTGTGAACATATGTTCTGTTAATGTAAATTTATATAATTATAATTGATTTTTTTCAATCAAATGAACTCAGATTTGCAAAAATTTAAAGAAAAAATTACAATACATACTCAGATTTATACATATTTTGATTGTTTATACTACAAAATCTACAAATTCTACCGTGAATTAAAAGAAAAAGTTAGAGAATGATGAATTTCTACTTTGAAATGAAATTTCTCACATAAATGAAATAGGTTGGATTCTAATGTTGAAATGGGTTAGATTCTAACCTTGAAATCTTTTCTTTTTTCACATACAAATGAATTTGAAATCGTTTGAAATGATTATAAGCGGGGAAGGAGACGAGGTTATATTTGGTAATTTACACACCAAAATGGGTCAACGGCCATTTTGGAAAATTGGCCGGGTCACCCGGCCATTCAGCACCATTCCCACTCAGGATACATTACCTAAATTGTCGATTTCAATCCCCATCCGGTGCAAAACCTTCCTTAAAGAAAGAAAAGGATAGCGTGACAAAGATGAATCAAGTGGTCAGCGTGCCTCCATAGTTCTAATTATATTATGCAAAAAGTCCTAATTAAAGTACATTTTTAGCTTGTTGGCAGCACTTCTTCTAACATTCAATGATTAGGATAGCTTAAAAGTTTTTGTTCACTCATTTTCTCCTTGTGGCTTTTACTTATACTCATTAAGACCCTTTTTGGCTTTTATATTGTATAACTGTATGAGAAAGCCATGGTAGCTATGTAGTTTTTAAGGTGAACAGCAATGGTAATTATCAAAGCATTATACTATTGTGTAGATGTGAATTAATTTTTACTTTAAGGAGGCTTATTGATCGAGTTCAATCTATTTACATGCAGGAAAGAAGGTACTAGAATTGTGGATGCTAGCACGAAAGATGGGACAATGGATATTTATGGCAAACCAGCAATGAAAGGAAAAACTGGTGGATGGAGATCAGGAATGCTATTGCTCGGTATTTACATTGTTATCTTATTCTCTTTATTGTACGTGTTTCTCTTGGGCATTGTACTGTCTAATACAGTATACTAAATGTGGAATTCAAGGATTTTCACTTTTCAATCTTTGTAACCAAATAAAAAGAAAGTCTTATTGAATTGTATTTGATCTGTTGTTCAGTCATCGAAGGACTTGCGGCGCTTGCATTCACTGGAGTGGAAGTGAATATGGTCCTATTCTCAAAGTCCGTATTGAGGCAGTCTAATGCAGATGCAGTAAACACATTTAGCACATAGATGGGAACTCTTAACATCTGCACTATGTTTGGTGCTTTTCTTAGTGACTCATACTTAGGAAGATTCCTCACTTGTGTTGTATTTGAAGTTGTTTTAGTCACTGTAAGTAAACTTTTCAACATAAATCAAAGTGTATTATTGTGATTCTCATCTATATCAAGTTTCATTTACTTAGTGCAATAAAAGTTGAGTGTTTACTTGTGTACTATTGTGTTTCAGTCCATTTCTTTTTTGTCACTATATCATTTGAGTTTTAATAGAATTATCAATGTATTGGTGGCCGGCTGAGATTATTTCTCATTAATGTCGCTGCACAAAAATGTCAGAGCTCGTGGATCCGAGGTTGGGTTCAAATTTCAATGAGGACGAGGCAAAACGAATTATCATAGTTGCATTATTGGTGTTCTATATGTGCATTTTACTGTAATTCATGAATGGAAAATACGAACACGTACTCTATAATTTTATACCATTACCATGTACACATTTTTTGATTTTCAATGGTACAATGGCAACTTGTATTTATGTAAATCTTTTGGTTTTTCTATATATGTGATTTTGACTTCATTTATTTGTCAATATACTTTTAGTTTGGAAATTATTTGTATGAAATTGTATCTATCATTATTCATGTGTAGGATAGCGTCAATCTTTACTACTATTATAAAAAAAAAAATTATGTTTCATTCCTCTCGATAAAAAAGCCATTTTTTTTTGTTTGTCGAGCAATTCGAAAAAGGCCAAAAAAATTTTCCAAGCAGTTCGAAATTGCCTAGATACCCCCCCCTGTTTTTTGTGTGGAGTGGACAAATAGGAGTCCCATTTATCGAGTTACCCAACAAAACTAAATTATTTTTTTTCGAGTTGTTCGACACTGCCTAAATTTTTTTTTTTTTTTGTCGAGCAGCTCGACAAACACTCCTTTGATTTATTTTCTTGATTTTTTTATTTTTGCTCGACAAGCAAAATAAATTTTTTTTTTTTTTTTTAAATTGTCGAACTGTTCAACAATAATTATTGTCGATCATTTTGACCTTTTTATTTTTATTTTTATTTGGGTGTGTGTGTGTACGCCCATTTTGACATTTTTTTATAATTTTTTTAAAGTATTTATTTATTTATTTGTGATTGTTTTTTTTTTATATTAGTAGCAAATAGATTTTCATTCAATTTTTTACTAATTTTTTTTATTTTATCTTAAAAGAAAATTGTACACAATTCGTTCCAGTCGAATGTAAAATTTTTACATTTTTTAAATTTGTTTTTACATATTATTCTAAATAAATACTATTAAATAAATATGTTTGAAAGATGTTTGAGAAGCAGCTTTTTTTTAGAACAAAAAATTAATAAGACCAATTTTTTTTTTTTTATTCGAGGAGTTCAACACTACCCAAATATTTTTTTTTTTTTTTTTTTTTTTTTTTTTTTGGTTTGTGGAGAATACAAGAAGTGTCAAACATGCCAATTAAAATATGCTAATTTTTTTTCTAATTTTTGTGTGTGTTTGTCAAGCAAGAAGTTTCCAATCAAAATAGGTTTAACGCATGTTGACAATTTTTTTTTTCTTATTTTCTTTTTCCTTTACACATTCGTTAAAACAAATTTTCATTCAATTTTTCACCAATTTTTTTTAATCTTAAAAGCAAATTGTAGACAATTCGCTCCAGTCAAATTAGTAATGAAATAATAAGTAAGAATTAGCAATGAAATACAACATATAATTTGGCCACGTGCGTTGGAGCAACTCCAATTTTTTTTTTTTTTTTTTTATTTCTACAAACAAGCTTAGATTATCATTTTTGTCGAGTAGTTCTCGAGCTCCACGATTTTTGGTTGTTATTAAATTTAAATTATAAATTTAGTCTTCACACAAATAATCCATTTCATAATCAAACAAATCAAACTAAAAATTTTAATTTCTATTTAGTAAAATTTTTTTAGGAAAACACACTCAAATCTTTTTCTAAATTTTTTCGTCCAAACTTTGAATTTTTTTTCACTAATGTAATTTTTATTTGAAGGAAGATAATTGGAGTTTGTTGACAAAATCACTTGAGTTTTTTTTTTTTTACTTTATTATAATTTTTACATTTTGTACTATTGTAATTATTGTTCGAGTTACTCGAAAAAGAGTTTGTCGAGTAACTCCACAACATCCAATTAGCTTGGAGGCCTTTTTTTTTTTTATACTTTAGTCGAGTTACTTGACTGAAAAGTTTGTCGAGTAACTCGACAAACTCAACTCGATGATTTATTTATTTTTACTTTATTATAATTTATTTTTATACTTTTTTAATTATTTTATTGTTTAACTTTCATTTATTCAATTTCATTTTCTTTAGCTTGTTTCTCACTTATTTTACTAAATTTGTCTGACATCTTCCATAATTGCCTAACAAAACATAAAAGTCATCAATTAGATTTATTTATTTATAGATTATTTGAGATTAGTTATTGAAACATCATCAACTTATAAATTAATGCGTCATCAATATATATATTTTAAAATTTGTTTAAAAATTTTAATTTCATATATATATTTTTTTGTCATTTCAATTACATTTAAAACATAAAACTTTTTCCTACAGTTTTCACATACGTGCAACACACGTAGCTAAGACTAGTATGAGTGTGTGTGTGTGTGTGTGTGTGTGTGTGTGTGTGTGTGTGTCTATATATATATATATATAGACACACATGACATCTCACTTTACAAAATTTGAATAATCTTTTGTAAATTGATGTCAAATTTTAATTAACTCGCAAGTGTACGAATCTATTGGAATATAGAAAAATAGTAACGAAGTCGATCCCACAGAGACTGCTATGAGGAATGTCTAATTTAATCCAAATTAACTATTATTCTAGGCTAGTTGAGTCGAAAAGAGTTTTGTTGAAAGAATTTATTTTAAAGACTAATTAATTACGCAAAAATAATGAAGTTGAAGAATCAAGAAGTTTAAAATACCAAGGTTTCGGAATCCACCATTATCTAACTTAGCAATTATCTAATTATCGATTAATTCTAAAAAACACACGACAGCACGAAATCAATCTATTGTCGTCCCGAAAGATTTATCAATTAATTTCAAAAGAAGAAAATCAAATATATGCTCCCCTTAAGTTTCAAACATAAATTACTTAAGCGTTTTTCGTATCAAGTTCCATTGAAAGAAAACAAAGAATCAAATATTTTCTAAGCATTCTATGTATCCCAATTCGAATTAAAGATAACGAAAAATCAAAAGAAATTAATAGAACATGTTTAGGCACCAAGCACGAATTAATTAAATCAATTTCTAACAATAAAAAATACATGATATTTAAGGTGAAAAGAATTTTATCTAATTAATTCAATAAGAACAAACCATGAACGTTAAAGCTCCAAAACTGAATTAAACGAATAACAACATAGTTACTTTGCTAAAACAAGATTTCATCGTCTACCTTGGCTAAAGAAAATTAGAAGAACATAATTAAACTAAAAGCAAAAGAATTGATAGAACCCGGCATGGATTGAATGAGAGGAAATCTTCAAAAAGAACTCTTGATCTTCAAGGAGTTGTCTTCTCTTGTTTCTTCCATCTTCTTCCAAGTTCGGCTCTAAAAAATTCTTCTTTTTGATATAAGAATATAACTCATATTTATACTACCATAATTGTGCCCAAAATATCCCAAGAAGACCTAAAAATTGTGTCCAAAACGTTTCCTAACTAGCTTAGAACTAAAAAAGGAAAGAAAATAACAAAATAAAAATGCAGACAAAAATAAGCCTGGGTGATTGCCCAGGCTATTCCCGGGCGATCGCCCAGGTGTGGCTGTTTGGTTTCTGCTTCTTGCCTCGGTTGCTGGGCGCTCGCCCAGCATTAAGTTGGGCGATCGCCAGCTTGGTTCTTTTAAGGTTTTTTGCCATTTGGTCCTTTTTGTTTTAATGGTCACCAATTTGGTCCTTTAACTTTAGGTCTTAATCATTTCAGTCCTCCATCTTTTCATAGCATCTCATTTGGTCTTTCAACTTTACATAATCTCCAATTTGGTCATTCAACTTTTAATTGAGTGCACTTGAGTCTGCATACTTTTGAAATATCTTCTAATTTATTACTCTTTTCACCCAATCTTCTCTACTTCTTCACAAACAAGTCCAAAACTGAAATAAAACAATACTAAACTAGATTAAGTAGAAAATCAACTATATGACGACATAAATGATTAATTCAAAGGCCAAAATAAGTGCACAAAACGCACTTATCAAACACCCCCAAACTAAACATTTGTTCGTCCTCGAACAAAAACAAAACTAAAATATAAATTTAAACTAAGCTAATAGAATCAACAGAAAATTAGTCAATGTTAAATTCCTTACCATATGACTCAAGTTCAAAAATAAAGCAACAATGTTAGAAGGATATTAAACAACAATACAAAAATTTTCACTTATCCGATACTCGACCTTTTGTGAGTGTGTGAATAGCTAAAATTAAACTTATACATGTATTAGACCATGACCAATTTTGAGTTATTGATATTTTAGCAATCTCGAATCATTTGTAGTCATTTATTTCTTACACCTCTCGTAAATTATCACACTTCTAATGTTTTTCTCTCAAATCCCAAGGTGTTCTAGCGAAATTGGTTTCTACTGATCATCACAATGCTTTTTTCAACAAAAGTGGTAAAACTTAGCACTTGTATTCTTAGAATTAGGGTGGTGAGTGACTTCTAAATTCTCATCTTCAATCTCTGAAGTTCTAACCTAGCAATCCTTACTGAGTACTTCTACTCTTTTTTTTTATGCTACTCATGTTAATAGTCTTACATCTTGTGTAATACTTTTCTTTCACTAGCTTTCTATGTGACCCTTGTAGCGAGCTTTGGGTCGATGAATCCCAAGTCAGATGACCATAGGGCACCAGGTTTTGAAATACCCTAATAGACTTAATTGCTTGAGTCCCACAGGCTAATAGAAAAGTGAAGATGTAAATATATGTGATTTTTTTTTTCAATTTTTTTTCTTTTTTTTTTATATATATGACTCATGTAGCGAGCTTTGGGCCGATGACTCCCAAGTCAGATGACCATAGGGCACCAAGTTTTAAGATACTCTAACAGGCTTAATTGCTCGAGTAAGATATTTTATTTTATTTTATCAAGAATGAGTAGTGCTCAGTCTAGATTCCTTGACTATAACTTATTCAACCAAAGATGAGACCCAGAAAACCCAAACCATCAACATTCTCAGAACAAAAGCAGTAATTTTAACATCTCCAAACTGTTCTCAAAACAGTTTGGTCACTAGCTTAAGGATATAGGAACGGAGTTTTTCATAATGATACTCAGTCAATAATATCAACACAAACACTCAAGTCATGTTTCCAATAAACAATAAGTCAACAGTGGCTATGTGCTTCCATAATCAGGTCTAACATGGATAAGTATTTAGATAGAAGAACGAGTTCAAGTGTTGTCAAATGTTCTACTAAAAATGTGCTCAATTTTGAACAGATATCATCATTGGCGGTAGGATATTCAACAATAACTAGACAAATAAACTAAATTTTTTGTTTTTTTGTTTTTTTTTTAAATTAAAATTATTTCAGTTATACAAACCAGAGTGATAAGCAAATTCAAAAGTATTAAAGTATCCTGATACTTTTTAACCCACCCCCAAACAAAAACATTACATTGTCCTCAATGTAATAGCAAAATAAAGTAAATGAAGGAAGGAAGAGATCAGTTATGCCCCTGAGGTAAATAAGGAGAAGATGAATCTGACTGGCAGAAGGTCCAGTTGAAGTGGGCTCAGATGTAGTGCTTGGACCCTTGGTCAAAAGATGATTGCCTAGATATTATCCAAGCGGCTCGCAAAGTGGGACATCTTGCGCGTGACATGGTGAGGCTTAATAAGTGCATTAAACAATAAGTAAAAATAAAAACTACTGAATTATTTTAACTATTTAAAACTACTATATGTGAAGCAAGTAAATAAAAGGGTTAGAAAATGGGTAGCCTCCCATTAAGCGCTTATTTATAGTCATTAGTTTGACTTATTGTCTGGTAGCTTTACGGCACTTTGAATAGTACTTTGGAGGACCTGCTTTGCTTGCATCTCTTGACTTTAGCACTCGTTGGAAGTGGCTCAATTTTTTGTTTCAATTTAGTTGCATCCACGACAGGTGAATTAGTATAAACAAAAGAATCATCAATTGATGCTTCTATCATGTCAACATCAGCAACATCTCCATTGTCATATGGTTGCTTGTTGACATTAAAAACATTCAATTCTAATGTCATGTTGCCAAAAGATAACTGCATAACTCCAGTCCTGCAATTAATAATAGCATTAGATGTTGCTAGAAAAGGACGACAAAAAATTACAGGAATGTGTTTTACAGAGTCTCGTACCAGTTGAGTATCAAGTACAATAAAATCAACAGAAAAATAAAACTTGTCAACCTGTATCAAAACATCCTCTACAATTCCACGGGGGACTTTCACAGATCTATCAGTAAGTTGTAAAACCACAGATGTTGGTTTTAACTCGCCTAGTCCAAGTTGCATATACACAGAGTACGACAACTTGGATCTTTAAATTTTGGAAGAGTGTTGCTTTGAATTATAGAGCTAACCTGTTCAGTTAAAAATGTCTTTTTGCGCACATGTAATTGTCTCTTTGTAGTACATAAGTCTTTCAAAAATTTAGCATAAGCAGTTACTTGCTTAATAACGTCGAGTAAAGAAATATTTATACTTACCTGTCTGAAGATTTCCATCATATCATTGATAGAATTACCCTGCTTTACCTTTGTGAGCATCTGAGGAAATTGGGCTTTTGGAATATAAGATGGCTCATTGTCCTCTTTGGGAAGTTCTTGGATTGAATCATCAGTTGGGATAGTACCTGGAGAAAGTGGTTGAGATGTGTTTTGCTTTGAGATATCCACTTTGTTGTCAAACAGTTTTCCACGTCTCAAAGTCATGATGGATTTAGCCTCTGCCTGTTGTACTCTTTTAGGATTAGGAAATGGCTGACTAGGAAACTGTAACGCCCCAGAATTTCTAAGGTTCTGGAGTGTTAATAAAATCCATAACCATTACATATTGCGGAAAAATGACTGTAATAATAAAAGAAAAAAAAAATCCCAATTGCCAAACAATTGGTTAACTTGTAAACAAATAAGGAAATATTTGTTAAATGATAAATAACTTAAAATTATGAATAATCGTCTTATTAACTAAACATCATAAATAAACCAATTTATTCTTTTGGTGATCATTGGCTTGACAACTTCACTGACCCTCCACGCATCCATCCTATTAATCATTACCTGAAAATTATTTAAAAATGAGGATGAGTATAATTGAATATACTCAATGAGATACTTGCTAATTTCTACTGAACAATCTAAATATTATGATTAAGCATGGAATTAACTTACTAAATCGAAATCGTGAATTATCACACCATGACAATGATAATTCATGCAAGCGCCGCAAATAAATGAAACTCAAAGGTTTAATCGAACTCAAAAGTTTAACTCGAAACCCGAAAGTTTAAATGAACTGGTTCATGATTTCTCCCGAAGGAGCACCTTCAAATTAAGTAATCAATTTACATGCGCAAAATAATAATTAGAAAGTTGTAGACATCAACCATAGCACATAGTATCTCACCTTATTTCTTGTGAATGATTGCACTTTGAAAAAATGAATGAAAAGCTTGGAAAAGGGTGTCGCAAATTCATCTACCAAATGGAACTTGATAATGACATTCGGGGGGGGGGGGTTATATAAATTTTATATAGGTTCAACATAGGAATTGTTTTTAAAACTCTAACTCTAGTAGTATAGGTTGAATAGAATTGTAGGTATTTGAAAACAATAGGAGAGAGAGAGATAAGCTACATAATTAAAACATTGGAAAAATCCAATCACGTGAACTCACCGAAAGATGATGATCACAAGAGAGTCCATTTTACAATAAAATTGCCATAGAAATCTTTAATCGACTCCATCTCGAGTTTAGCTTATCTAAAAATACTTTTTTTGAGCCGATAAACATAAATAAATACGAGCTATCCAACGAGCCCAATATTGAAATATTAAAACTCAAAATTTCACAAATAAATTATTTAGCCCAAAAATTAATCGATTCTAAAACTTATTTTCATTTAGGTCCTTTAATAATAAATAATAATAAAATTCGGGATTCTACAAACTATCCTCCTTAAAAAATTTTCGTCCTCGAAATTTTACCTTAGCTAGTCAGAGAGTTTTTGATACTTAACCTTCACTTTCTTTCTTTGGTTTAAGGCGAAAACCCTGGCTTCTCTATCTTTGCCCTGTTCGTTGTCCCTTTTCGATGGGGTTTCTTGGCAATTTCGGACTATATGACCCGACTTACCGCATCGATAGCACACATTCTTCCCGTACAGACACTCGCCCCTATGGGTCCTATTGCACTTAGGGCATTGCGGGATGATTTCATTCGGTTTGCTTGATCCTGATCCAATATTAGCCTTCTTGTTCTGTCCATTTCCATTTTCTGTATACGGCTCATTCCATTCTCGCTTTTTAAAAACCTCATAACTGGGTAGGATTTTCTCTTCCAACCCTAATCCAAGAGAGATTGCCCATGCTCGACGTAAAGCTTCATGTAAAGTTGTATCTTCTCATTGGCCATGATCCCTTTGATCTCGTGTCGTAATCCCATCTCGAACCTCTTGGCCTTTGTTAGCTCGGTGTCAACCATATGCGGGCGCATACCTAGACAAATGCTCAATTTTCTTTTCGTACTCTCCAAGCGGCTTGTTCCTTGCGTGAGTTAAAGAAATTCGCTTCCTTTGATCCTTCAATGACCGAGGAAAATATTTTCCCAAAGAATGCTTCTTTAAATTGGTCCCAAGTGAGACTACGTTGTCGCTCTGCAGCCCTAGTGCGTGAATCGGATTCCCACCAATGGCTAGCATCGTCAACAAGATTTACTTCACAGAACAAACCTTCGCATATCGTTGCGCTTCGGATGTTCAAAAATCCCTTCAAGTCTTCTCAGCCACTCCTCGGCGGCGAAAGGATCATCATTACCATTAAAAGATGGTGGTTTGAAACAACGAAACTGTTCAACCATCGAACTCGTGTTGTCAACTCTTGTCGCACTCGGGGGTGGCTCCTGAGCCTGTTGTCTGCCCAAGTCTTGGACCGCTCTCATCAAGTCTCTGAACATAGTTGCTTGGGTTTGTGTTTGTCGTGCCATTTCTTTTAAACGAAACAAAATAAATTTATCTATTTAGGTTCACTAACCATTCGTCCCTTTTTTTTCCATATTGTATTTCAAGTGATAACAGTTGCAAAATTTAATTAGAATACGCATATACTACTAACTAACGTGAACATAAGGGAACAACTCATTGTTTACATTTTGTATTCCAAGTTTCTGGTCATAAAATACACTACTATGTTTCGCATATTAGTTAACTTTAAATAACTATACCGTATTACTAAATAGTTCAAATGCAATAGTAAAATAAGCGACAAATACTTTATAAAATCATGCTAATCAATTTATTTAGACTAACAAAATAATTTACGGCAATTAAGCATTTTCACTTATTTCATACCTCAAAAATAATGGATGGTGGCTGATCAGTGACTTCTGGGTGCCAAATGTCTCGTACCAAAATAAAACTTTTTTTTTAAATTTCACTGCTACTATTCAAAAATAAATAAAAATTTTTCCCATTACTGTTCACGTTAACAGTAAAGAGGTACTGTTCCATGAATAGTAAAAAGTTACTATTCATCAAAAAAAAAAATTTCCTTGGGGTACTGTTCTCGCTACTATTCACGTAAATTTAAAAAAAAATTGGTTACTGTTCATGTAAACAGTAAATTATATTGTTCATCACTACTATTCACGTGAACAGTAATCGTGCACTGTTCCGTGAACAGTAGAAAAGTAATGTTCATAAACTAAAAAAATTTCATTTTTCTTTTTTTTTTTTCCGAGTCTACAGAAAGGTAAACCCGACTGCTCTGATACCATTTTTAACGCCCCAGAATTTCTAAGGTTCTGGAGTGTTAATAAAATCCATAACCATTACATATTGCAGAAAAATGACTGTAATAATAAAAGAAAAAAAAATCCCAATTGCCAAACAATTGGTTAACTTGTAAACAAATAAGGAAATATTTGTTAAATGATAAATAACTTAAAATTGTGAATAATCGTCTTATTAACTAAACATCATAAATAAACCAATTTATTCTTTTGGTGATCATTGGCTTGACAACTTCACTGACCCTCCACGCATCCATCCTATTAATCATTACCTGAAAATTATTTAAAAATGAGAGATGAGTATAATTGAATATACTCAATGAGATACTTGCTAATTTCTACGAACAATCTAAATATTATGATTAAGCATGAAATTAACTTACTAAACTGAACTGTGAATTATCACACCATGACAATGATAATTCATGCAAGCGCTGCAAATAAATGAAACTCAAAGGTTTAACTGAACTCAAAAGTTTAACTGAAACCCGAAAGTTTAAATGAACTGGTTCATGATTTCTCCCGAAGGAGCACTGAAATTAAGTAATCAATTTACATGCGCAAAATAATAATTAGAAAGTTGTAGACATCAACCATAGCACGTAGTATCTCACCTTATTTCTTGTGAATGATTGCACTGAAAAAAATGAATGAAAAGCTTGGAAAAGGGTGCTGCAAATTCATCTGCCGGCTGGAACTTGATAATGACATTGGGGGGGGTTATATAAATTTTATATAGGTTCAACATAGGAATTGTTTTTAAAACTCTAACTCTAGTAGTATAGGTTGAATAGAATTGTAGGTATTTGAAAACAATAGGAGAGAGAGAGAGAGAGAGAGATAAGCTACATAATTAAAACATTGGAAAAATCCAATCACGTGAACGGCCGAAAGATGATGATCACAAGAGAGTCCATTTTACAATAAAATTGCCATAGAAATCTTTAATCGACTCCATCTCGAGTTTAGCTTATCTAAAAATACTTTTTCTTGAGCCGATAAACATAAATAAATACGAGCTATCCAACGAGTCCAATATTGAAATATTAAAACTCAAAATTTCACAAATAAATTATTTAGCCCAAAATTAATCGATTCTAAAACTTATTTTCATTTAGGTCCTTTAATAATAAATAATAATAAAATTGGGATTCTACAAACTATCCTCCTTAAAAATTTTCGCCCTCGAAATTTTACCTTAGCTAGTCGAGAGAGTTTTTGATACTTAGCCTCACTCACGCTTCTTCTTGGTTTAAGGCGAAAACCCCAGCCTCTCTATCTTTGCCCTGTTCGTTGTCCCTTTTCGATGGGGTTTCTTGGCAATTTCGGACTATATGACCCGACTTACCGCATCGATAGCACACATTCTTCCCAGTCAGACACTCGCCCCCTATGGGTCCTATTGCACTTAGGGCATTGGGGATGATTTCATTCGGTTTGCTTGATCCCGATCCAATATTAGCCTTCTTGTTCATCCATTTCCATTTTCTCAGATACGGCTCATTCCATTCTCGCTTTTTAAAACCTCATAACTGGGTAGGATTTTCTCTTCAACCCTAATCCAAAGAGATTGCCATGCCCGACGTAAAGCTTCTGCGTAAGTTGTATCTTCATTGGGGCGGCCATGATCCATTTGATCTCAGGTCGTAATCCCATCTCGAACCTCTTGGCCTTTGTTAGCTCGGTGTCAACCATATGCGGCGCATACCTAGACAGCCGTTCGAATTTTCTTTCGTACTCTCCAAGCGGCTTGTTCCCTTGCGTGAGTTAAAGAAATTCTGCTTCCTTTTGAATTGAATTGTTGAGTAACCTGTTGGGGGGCTTGACCTGCTGTATTATCTTGTTGAACACCCTGTGACCAAGAGAAATTGGGGTGGTCCCTCCAGCCTGGGTTATATGTGTTGGAGTAAAGATTGTAAGGAGGTTTCTCATCATGTTGAGGGCATTCACTTGATCAGCACATGCATCTGGCTCAGTAGAACTGTTGGCTGTCAATGAAGTCAACTTGCGAGAAATATCTTCTATCATGCATTTGACTTCTTTGAATTCTAAGCTAGGTTAAGTGCTTCAAATCTCATAAATTCCTCTTTTCTTTGGTTCAATTCTAGAAGATCGACTCCGCTGTTGTGAATTGTCAGCCTGCTTTTGAAAGAAACTCCAAATTTCTGTAGCATTTTTAGACATAAGCTCTCCACTACTCGTGGCCATCAACCACTCTTGAATATGTGATAGTAGTCCCTCCAAAAAATATTGGCATAAGTGCCATTTTTCATAACCGTGATGTGGACATTTCATAAAAAGCCCATTGAGTCTCTCCCAAGTCTCACAGAATGGTTCTTCGTCTCTCTGCACAAACTCTGAAATTTCCTTGCGAATAGCATTAGTTTTGTGAACTGGAAAATATTTATTCAAAAATTTAGCAACCATTTGTTCCCAAGATGTAATACTATTTGCAGGTAACGTATTAAACCATGATCTAGATTTATCTTTCAGAGAGAAAGGAAACAGACGAAGTTTAACATTATCAGGAGAAACATTCTCATATTTAAATGTCTCAGATACATCATAGAAATCTATGAGATGATTATAAGGTTCTTCACTATCTAAACCATGGAAAGATGGAAGACAATTAAGCACACTCGATTTTAGCTCAAAATTTCTAGCAGTTAATTGTGGGTATTGTATGCATGAGGTGCTCAAATTAGCCAATGGACTAAAATAGTCTCTCCTCAATTTTATCACCCATAGCGATTATTGCCTCGGTTTCTTCAATCTTATCTAAATTGGTAGGTCATTTTCTCTGGTGAAAAGTTTTTTCTATCTCACCATCTAGAGGTTCTAGCTTAATTTCTAGAGATCTACGACCAAGCATGCACTATAAAAAATTTTGGATTTTTTTAAAATAAAATAAAATAAATGAAATCCTAAATTATAACTAGTCAAGAATAAAATTAACTAAGATTAAATTAACCTTCGAATAGCGGGTCCCGTGACCAAGCCCAAAAATTTGATGTCAAATTTTAATTAACTCGCAAGTGTACGAATCTATTGGATTATATAGAAAAGTAGTAACGAGGTCGATCCCACAGAGACTACTGTGATGAAGGTCTAATTTAATCTAAATTAACTATTATTCTAGGCTAGTTGAGTCGAAAAGAGTTTTGTTGAAAAAATTTATTTTAAAGACTAATTAATTACGCAAAAATAATGAAGTTGAAGAATCAAGAAGTTTAAAATACCAAGGTTTCGAAATCTACCATTGTCTAACTTATCAATTATCTAATTATCGATTAATTCTCAAAAACACACGACAACATGAAATCAACCTATTATCGTCCCGAAAGATTTATCAATTAATTCCAAAAGAAGAAAATCAAATATAGGCTCCCCTTAAGCTTCAAACATAAATTACTTAAGCGTTTTTCGTATCAAGTTCCATTGAAAGATAACAAAGAATCAAATATTTTCTAAGCATTCTATGTATCCCAATTCGAATTAAAGATGACGAAAAATCAAAAGAAATTAATAGAACATGTTTAGGCACCAAGCACGAATTAATTAAATCAATTTCTAACAATAAAAAATACATGATATTTAAGATGAAAGGAATTTTATCTAATTAATTCAATAAGAACAAACCATGAACGTTAAAGCTCCAAAACAGAATTAAACGAATAACAACATAGTTACTTTGCTAAAACAAGGTTTCATCGTCTACCTTGGCTAAAGAAAATTAGAAGAACATAATTAAACTAAAAGAAAAAGAATTGATAGAACCCGACATTGATTGAATGAGAGGAAATCTTCAAAAAGAATTCTTGATCTTCAAGGAGTTCTCTTCTCTTGTTTCTTTCATCTTCTTCCAAGTTCGGCTCTCAAAAATCCCTCTTTTTGATATGAGAATATAACTCATATTTATACTACCATAATTGTTCCCAAAATATCCCAAGAAGACCTAAAAATTGCGTCCAAAACGTTTCCTAACTAGTTTAGAACTAAAAAAGGAAAGAAAATAACAAAATAAAAACGCAGACAAAAATAAGACTGGGCGATCGCCCAGGTGTGGCTGTTTGGTTTTTGCTTCTTGCCTCGGTTGCTGGGCGATCGCCCAGCTTGGTTCTTTTAAGGTTTTTTTGCCATTTGGTCCTTCTTGTTTCAACGGTCACCAATTTGGTCTTTCAACTTTAGGTCTTGATCATTTCAGTCTTCCATCTTTTCATAGCATCTCATTTGGTCCTTCAACTTTACATAATCTCCAATTTGGTCCTTCAACTTTCAATTGAGTGCACTTGAGTCCGCATACTTTTGAAATATCTTCTAATTTATTGCTCTTTTCGCCCAATCTTCTCTACTTCTTCACAAACAAGTCCAAAACTAAAATAGAATAATACTAAACTAGATTAAGTAGAAAATCAACTATATGACAGCATAAATGATTAATTCAAATGCCAATATAAGTGCACAAAACGCACTTATCATAAATGTAGGCTATATCATTCAAATATGGTATCTTAGTTCAGTATAGTATATTCTCGTCGTAAAAAGCCAAATGTGAGTTTAGCATTGTCTTCATCAACTGATGTGCGTGCAAGTACAGAATATGGAATTATAGAATGCAAAAACTTGTTGCCAACACTTAGGTATCATATGTGTTTTTTATTTCTCTATTTATATTACCGAATATCGATATATTATATTTTCTGAGTTAATTTATTTATGAATTTTTTTATCTTGTAGGCCCTTCATGTATCCACTTTGGTAAGTTCTATACACGTCGTAAAAAAAGAATTTTTGGTACAAATATCAATGTAGTAATTCCGCAGTCAATTGATGTGTTTGCAATCGAAGGACTTGTAACTCGCTCACGACGTGCAATTCGTCGAAGACGTACATCGTTCGATTCTCTTGCCATGTCTCTTAATATTTTTCAGATGACAACCCCATTTGGACCACTACACCAGATACATGTGAATATAATGAGACGTGCAGCCCGTTCACGACGTACTTTATTCTCTTATTTAATCATTCCTATTGAAAGAAAAATGAGCGTTGGCTCATTACATTCTCCAAGCAATCATAATGAAAGACGACGTGCTAGACATGTGATTGATACTGCATGTGATGCACAAACCATTGAGCAATGAGCAATGATCTTTCTATAGATAATGCACGTCGAAAACGATTCTATGAAGGGCAGACGAGTGAACAAAGATCAAGTCAACGAGCATCAAATACTACTCGTAAACAACGATCTCGTCAACAACATACAAATGGGCAACGAGCAAATGAACGAGCTTTAAACATTAGTCATCAAAAACATGCACGTGTAAGATAATCAATTGCACAAAGTGCATGTAAACGAGTTATAAATAATGCTCGTCGAACATTAGTTAACGACAGACTCACAGTTGATCAACAGTCTGTTGCAATATCTTCAATTAGTGCACGTAGAAGAAGAATTACCATCGAGAAAAATACTTTGACTCAACCTTTAACACTCTCTACTGCTCAATGTTTTCGAAAATCTATTCAACAACTTCTGTGGGTTGGTTTCTTTACATGTCGTATTTCGTTTCCTGGCATTAGAAGTTCAGAAATTTATGCACATTGTTTAAGGGAGACTCAGCATAGATTGAATCCACTTAAGTTTAGTGCAGAAAATATAATGGATCTTGGTGTCGTTCCAATTGAGTTGTCACGACTGACCAATTTAGAGCAAAATCTTATTGCTCGAGCACACCCAATGATGTATGTGTATCGTGTTAAAGGTCAACAATACAAATATAGTGGTAATGTGATTAACTTTGTTCAAGATGTGAATTCAATAGCTGATGTTTTACCTTTTAAACCTGCTTATTTATCTGTGATATTGATTGTGAATAGAACCAGGGCAAATGCTATTAAACAATTTTGCGTACGTCGTAAGTATGTTCGACAAGCATTGGTTTGGTTAAAACAAAATCATCTTTATTATCGAGACATAACCATTGACGAGCTCTCCTTAGAAACATTACCCGAAGATGGCATACCTGAAGATATGCCTCATGCTCATGAAGATAATTCACAACTTCCAAATGAAAATCAATCGATAGATGTTGTTGAAGATGACATAGAGGGGCCTCCTGAGATTGTTAACCAAAATATTCATACTGATGAGTTTCATGCTGTTGGAACTATTTTTATAGGGCCTCAACCTAATCAACAAGCATGTATACAAAGGGCATTACATGTAGCAGACGCTGATCATACTATTGTTCACATGCATTTGACAAATAAAGTTATTGATGAGTTTTCCACACCATGATATATTTCAATGGTTTTTTCAGCCTTGATTTCTGTATGGGAATGCAGTTTTAGACAAGCTCGTCTAAGAAAGGTGAATCCTTCAGAATACTTTCAGTATTTGATGAAATATTTTGATGGACGTTTTGCTAAAGATTCACAATTCTGATATTTTGCATGGAATTATATCTCAAGGTGGCGTGCTCTTTCTTTAGGTGATGTGTATGTAAAGAAAAATCCTTCAGATGCTAAGTTGTCTATACAAGATATTTAAAATATGGTTGCTTCTGGTGACACACGACTTGCTGGCCGTATATCGTATTATGCCAAGTCTATTTGTGGAACTCGTGCTTCTGGTATACAAGAATGAAATAATTAACTGCAATGGTAAAACAATTATGAGCACCGACAATCTTCTTTACACTAAGTGCGGCTGACTTGCAATGGCCAGAATTGTATGACCTATTGGATCCTTCAATTAATCTCAGCACTATGTCAGATATTGATTTAAGGAAAAGATGAGCGAAGTTGTTTAATGAGAACCCATGTGTCGTTTCATGGTTCTTTCAAACAAGAATTGAACTTTTCTTGAAATATTTTTTCATAAAGGAGTATGATGTGTTGATTTTTTGTATCGTTTTGAATGGCAACATCACAAAAGTGGGCATGTTCCTGGATTTTTATGGTTGAAAGATGCTCCTGGCGTTAATCGGGTCTAACAAGAATTGAGGAGGACAAAAATAGAATAATCGAATATTTTGACCGTCTTATTTATACTGAAAATCCAGATGTTAGCATGTCTATTCCTATGCACGAACACCCTTATGAACGCATCCTGCAACAGGAAATTGATCTTGATTTGGACGACAATGATTATGCATCTTTAGTAAATTGGGTCATGCAACATTCTAAATGTGGAACATATTGTTTGCGCCTACATAAGACAACAAAGCAAATGGTGTGTCGGTTTAGATACCCTTTTGATGTTCTTATGCATTCTTCAATTGTTGAATAGCCTCCTAACACTGACATGTTTCGGTTCTTAGGACATTGAAATGATCCGTTGGTTTGTTCTCATAATAGAAAAGTTCTTCTGACTTAGCGAGCAAACATAGATTGGTCAACAGTTCTTTCAGTTCAGTCAATAATACATTACATTGCCAAATATGCTGCAAAAGCTAAACCTGTGTTGAAAACATTCACAGATACTTTGCGACAAATCGTGGATTATCTTCGTCGTCCATGTCCAACTGCGAAATCTGCTATCAAATGCCTATTGATTAAAAGTGATTTCGAAAGGGATATATCTGCTCAAGAAGTTTGTCACTTGCTTATGGGTTACCCTCTTACAAAGTCATCAAGAAAGTGTGTGCTTTTGAAAGTCAGTGAGAAAAGAGTATGTTGTCATCATCTCTACGGCGAAGTCATGATGCAAATGGTGAAGATTTTGTAGGAACAGATCCAAGTTTTGTGATTCACTATATGAGCCGTCCTTTTGAATACGAAAATTTTACTCTTCTTCAGATGGCAAAGAAACACTATTTCAGCAAAAGACGTTGGCATAAATCTAAAGTTGAATCTATTGTACGTATCATTCCGGAACTTGAATGTAGTGAACTTGTTGAAAATAGTGAAAATTGGGAATTATATTGTCGTCAACAAGTTTTACTTCACCACCGTTATCACTGTTTAGCCGAAGCAATTGGTGAGTGTGAGACGTGGACTACACGCTATGTTGACTTAGGTTTGGCGATGAATGATAGTGTTAATATAACTGATTTAGTTGATGAGGAATTTGAGGAAACCGAAGATATAGATCTTGAATCTGAAGGGGTTCTTCTTGAAGAATGGATGCTCGCAGCATCAATGGAGCCAATGTTTGACTATGATGAAGATGTTGAACTGGAGTTGAGAGACTTTGATACATCACATAATTGGGGAGAATGTTTAGAGCGATATCCGAACATTGATATAGACAGAAAATTTATCCATAATCATTTGGGAGTTACAGATGATTGTAATAGTGAGTTGGCAAACAACTTAGTTGTTGTTCCACTTACTCATTTATCAACTCAACAACGAATGACTCATGATTTAATATTGGCTTTTCTTCATGAACAAAGACCTATCCATTTGATAATTTCTGGAGGAGCAGGCACCGAAAAGTCTACACTTATAAATGCAATTATACACTCTGTCTTTATTTTATTTCATTCAAATAAAGCAGTTCAGATCATGGCTCCAACTGGAGTTGCTGCATTTAATATTGGTGGTGCCACAATCCATCATGAACTTGCCATAAGTGCAGAGAGAAAATCTTCACAACCATATATTCATATTAGTGGTGATCAATGTAGACGGATGCAAGAAGACTTCAAGGAGACTAAATTGATTATCATTGATGAATACAACATGTTAGGGAGAGCAATGCTTGCCAACGTTGACCTCCGTTGTCGGGACACATTTGCAACCATTGAATCATTTGGGAGAGTTTCCATAATACTTGTTGGTATTATGCATCAATTGCCTCTCGTATTTGATAGTTTATTATATTCAAATAAATGAGATTATATGCAACAATGTGGTACGCTTACGTATTTTGTCTTTGACAAATGTATTCGACTATCATACATATTTCAACAAGCAGGGGAAGAGCAAGCATCTTTAAAAGAAGCTTTACACAGACTTAGTGAGGGAACCTCAACTATTGAGGATTGACATATGTTCAAGACTCGAGATTATTCAACTCTAACTATTGAAGAGATGAACAACTTTAGATACGCTCTTTGTTTGTTTCCTACAAAACAGTCTGCTAATGAGTATAATCGAGAAAGGTTGATTCAACTTGGAAGACCAATTGCACGAATATTTTAAAAAAATAATTGTGAAACTACTACAAAAGCTGAGTCGGATCAAGCAAAAGGTCTGGAGAAATTTCTTTGTATATCTATTGGAGCACGTGTTATGCTTCGTGCTAATCTTGCCACACATAATGGACTTGTTAATGTAGCAATAGGCACTGTTGTGGATATTGTTTATGCTGTTAATTGTAAGTCACCGTTTGATTCACCTCTTGCTATTATGGTGGACTTTGATAATTACCTTGGTACTAGTTTTCGTGAGGGCAGCAACATAATTCATATTCCGCCAATAACATCAAATTGGAAGGCATCAAATGGAACTTCTTGTCAGCGAACACAAATACCAATTAGTATTAAATTAGAATGAGTTAATTTTACTAACCATTATTGAAATTCAAGCAAAAATTTCAAATTAGTTATTAAAGTATTTTGGTTTAATGATTAAATTTAAATAGTGTTATATAATTGGTTACTTTGATAACTTGATTTACGTGATATTTGACGTAATAGGTGTTAATTTTTTACATCGACTAACCGTTATTAAAGGAATAGATTCCTACCACCCGATCTCCTCTTTAGCTATGTCGCGACCTCTTTAGTGTTTATTAAATTGTTACGATTAAAGGGAGCAATTTTAGATTTTTTGGTTGAACGTGAAGTTTTTTTTTTGAAGAATTGCTTTTTATTTTGAACTTCTGTAATTTCACGACATGGATACATAGTTAGTCAATTTCAAGGTTAAGCTGGCCAATGGCCACTATAGGAGTGACCAACCATGTAACTTAATTTAACTTTAGTGTGTTTGTGGTTATCTGGTGGAGTTTAAAAGTAATTTTTTTATAAAATTTTAAAAAATTTAGTGAAATTTGTGATTGAAAAGTTGTAGATCCCGTGAAATATGTGGTTCAAAATAAGTTTGAGAAAAAAAATAGAAAAAAAAAAAACCATATCAAACATGTTGTAAACCTGTTACAAAAATACTTTAACTGCCAATTTAAAATTTCATTTGAACTTTAGTGACCATTTGTGAAATTTAATTTATTAGAATGGCTAATAGTAGAGGAATGATATTATGGTGGATAATATTCTTTAATCTTCTAGTGCTTTTGATTAAAATTTGCTAAAAAACTGTGGTCAAAGTCAACAATTAATTTTAACCACACATTTTATGAGAATTATAAGTCATAATTTTTATTAACTTTTCAACCATACATTTCATCAATTTTTTTTTTTTATCAAAATTTGCTAAAAAATTCTCTCAAACAAGAAGTAAAAATATGTTATTTGCATTATAAATCGTATAACATAATGCAGATGATGAATATGGTTTTAAACTGGACAAGACAACTAATATAAGTGAATTTTTTTATGTAAATATCAAAATAAAATTATCCACATTAATCAACTACAATACCATTAGCTACTATTATCTATTTTAATTTTATACTAAATATTTTATATGGTCTAATACGGTGCGTCAAACTTAACTTTAATGAAAATATCAAAATAAAATTATCCACATCAATCATCTACAATACCATTAGCTACTATTAGCTATTTTAATTTTATACTAAGAGTGTGTTTGATAGAGATTATAAATAGTTTATAAACCAATTTTGGTTTATTTGAGTTTGTTGACTTTTCATGTTAAAAATGGGTTGAAAAGTCAAAAATTACTACCGAAAAAAAACAAATGGGTTTTTTAATCCCTACCAAACGCATGCTAAATATTTTATATGGTCTAATACAGTGCGTCAAACCTAACTTTAATGCATTCAATCATATTTTATTTATATTTTTCCATTGCAATCACCCCAAATGGCCGGATAACCCACACACTAGATTTTTAAGGCCTTTGACCAGATTTAAGAAATAAAAAAGGTAGAAATTGTGTAATTTGTATTTTCTCATTTTACCCCTCCTTTTAACGTGAGTTTAATTCCATTCTTTCATTTCCATCCAATTAATGTCCTTCTTTCCTCACATGAATCCAAAGAAGCGAAAAAATTGTAACGGCACTAGTGTTCAAATTTGACAACATTTTCGTGAATCCTCTAGGCGCAAAGAAGAATGTAATACTAATTTGTATAACTGAAGTACATTGTTTATTTGTTATTAATTTTCCAGAAGCTATGTAGAGTTTTTTTTACTGTTTATCTTTGATCTAAGTCGAAACTTCATGGGTAGTGGTAGCCATATGTATTTGCTTCTGATGCTGGATATCTATTGAAGATGTTGTTTATGGAAAACCCAGATGTTCAAAACGATTTGTGAAAGATGAAAGTCGTTTTGGAAAGACTCTGATCGTTTTGGAACAACTATACTCGTTTTTAAACAATTATTGTCGTTTTTTACGCATTTAAAAATATGGATGAAAATGATTCAAATGGTTACTGAGGCACTAAGGCTTTTTCCATACCCTTTTCACCTATCCTTTGTGTTAATGACTGTTGGTAAATAATAATTCGAATGATCAATGAGGGACTGAGACCTCTTCCCTTCCCGATGTGTTAATTACTCTTGATTTGCTCTGTTATGTACTATAAATTTGGCATTATGCAAATTTTTTATTATCACTTTCTATTAGTTTGTCTCCTGCTCTTCTTTGATGACATCTAAAAGACCTCTTGTCCAACCAATTCAACAGCAGCCAGCCCCGCTACATTCTCTTATACAAAAGCACCAGAATTATTTCAATGCCACACAATTCGTCTATCTCTCTCATGGAAATCGACTTGACAATGTGGTAAGAGTGTTAATTAGTGGTAGGGATCATTTTGATATTTTCTTCTTCAACCCTCATGTTTCATTGGCCATGGTTAAGGTGCAGTTAGACGATCGTATATTTGATGTCTTTCTTGCGAAAGATGTCCGCCAATGGAAAGTTCAAGAATACCCATCAAACTTTGTTATACTATGGAAGTAAAAGATTTACTTGACATGTTTCTGCACCCTTCTAATTATTTCAATGAAGTCTACTCTCGTTTTTTGGAGGCGAAGGACATGGAGGAAGAGATTGAGCAGTCGGGAGAATGAGATTAACAGTCAAGATTGTGAAATTTGTCTTTGTCGCTTGTTTTAATGGTTGGTGTTTGGAAGTTTGTCTAAAAAGTTGTCTGCAATATTGTCTACAAGGTTGAGTAGTTTTAATAGTTGTTTGAAAAGTTTTTTGTTAGGGTTGTCTAGAAGGTTGTTTTGAAGGTTGAGTAATTCAGATAGTTATTTGGAAGTTGTATGGATTGATAGATGGATAGTTTTGAATAGTTGCCTAGAATTTTATTTTACGTTTAAATAGTTGTGTTGAAAGTTTATTATGAATAAAAATTGATTTTGCTGAAAGGTTGTTTCTGTCTTTTAAATCTCATCAAATGAACTATTTTTTTTTGTACTAAAGAAACAACAATTTATTATCAAAGTTTCACAATTATGATCGTAGTGAAAACTGAATCATCAATTTATTATCTAAATCATTTGCAAAGTTGTTTCACCAAATTCCGTCGCAATAACAACACCATTACGGGCTTTAATTCGTAAAGCATCCAACTACGGTCACAACAAAGATATAATGAATTTAGATAAGTAAAACCCCCATTGACAAACTGAATGCAAACACACTAATTAGGGGTGGGCATTTTAACCAGAACCAAACCTCCCGAACCAGATCGAAAAAATAAAATTAAGAACCGAAATCGAGAACCGACCTGGTTCAGGCCGGTTCTTGATTCTTGAACTAAAATCGTGGGTACCCGATTGGATGAATTTGTCATATTTTATAAATTTTATATTTTTTACAATTTGTTCACCATAACCTAATGACCCACAATCCAACACCACGATACCAAAGACAAGAGTCTAACTGTCCAAAATCCAAACAAAAAGAACAAAACCCATCACTCTTAAAATCAAACTCAATTGACCAAAATCTCAAATTTTCAACTGTAACGGGTGGTTCTGGGTATTAAAATACTCGGACCGACCCACCCGACGCCCAGGTCTAACACTAATTAACCAACAAACGTCTAAATTCCACAAGTTCTTACAACCTTCAAAAAAGTTCGGCTAAAATGACCTAGTACATTCAGAAAATGACAATGGACGTGTTTAAAATGAATACTGATGTTTTGAAATGACTATAGTCATTCTATTGTTGTCGTTCTTTAACTACTTGTGTCATTTCAAATCACTATCAACCTGGAAATGTACGTCTTAACCAACATTTACAACTACCCAACCTTGATATCTATATCATTTAAACCAGACAACAACAGATCAAAATTAAAAATTAAAACACACCAAAAAATAACTATGATATTAAAGTAAAAAAGAAGTCTTCAAGTGGTAGTTTTGTAAAACGACTAGAGCTGTTATACAATGACGAAGTTGTTTTATTTTTGTTAATCTAAACAGCCCTAGTCATTTTGAAAAACGATTAGAGATTTTTCCAAACACGACAACAATCATTTTAAAACACCCGTGTCATTCTAGTGTATCATTGACAAAATCGAGTTAGACGATTGTCATCAGAGCGCGGATTACTTAAACACAACGTACAATGAGGTATGATCGACGTAGTATACATTTCATCGACATGATCAAGTTATACGATTGTCATCAATGCGTGGATTAGTTAAACAGAACGTATAATAGGGTACTATCAAAGTACTATACATTTCATCGACACGATCGAGTTAGACGACAATCATCGGAGCGTAGATTAGTTAAACATAACCTATAATCTGGTATAATCGACGTACTATACACTTCATCGACACGATCGAGTTAGTCGATGGTCATCAGAGTGTCAAATAGAATGTATGATAGCGTATGATCGACGTAATATACATTTGATCGATATGATTAAGTTAGTCGATCGTCATCAGAGCGTGGATTAGTTAAATAGAAAGTATAATAGGGTAAGATCCAAATAATTTACATTTCATCGACACAATCGAGTTATCGATAGTCATCAGAGCGTTGATTAGTTAATTAGAACGTATAATGGGGTACGATCATCATAATATACATTTCATCGATACGATCAAGTTAGTTGATGGTTATCGAAATGTAGATTAGTTAAACATAACGTATAATGGAGTACAATCAATGTAATTTACATTTTATCGACATGATCGAGTTACCTGATGGTCATCGGAGCTTGGATTAGTTAAACAAAATGTATAATATAGTATGATCAACGTAATTTACATTTTATCGATACAATCGAGTTAGTCAATAGTCATTAAAGCGTGGATTAATTAAACAGAATGGATAATGGGGTACGATCGACGTAATTTACATTTCATCAACATGATCGAGTTAGTTGATGTTCATCGTAATATGGATTAGTTAAACAAAACTTATAATGAGGGTACAATCAATGTAATTTACATTTTATCGACACGATCGAGTTACTTGATGGTCATTGGAGCTTGGATTAGTTAAACACAACTTATAATAGAGTACGATCAATATAATTTACATTTCATCGACACAATCAAGTTAATCGATGGTCATCAGAGCGTGGATTAGTTAAACAGAACATATAATAGGGTATGATCGACATAATTTACATTAGGATCGAGTTAGTCGATGGTCATCGGAACGTGGATTAGTTAAATATAATGTATAAATGGGGTACGATCGATGTAATTTACCATTCATCGACATGATCAAGTTACCTTGTGATTCTTTCTGGATGTTCAGAACTACTACATTTGTTTAGGACTAATTGACCACAGTAGTTTAAAAATACGGTAGACGTTTCAAAACCTGTTCAATTATTTGAAGAATCCCAACAGAGAACGTCTAGAGACGTTCAGAACGACTCTAGTCGTACTGGACTAAACGTCTGATGTTGTTTAAAATGACAAATGTTGCTTTTTTAAGTTTACAGCATATTTTCACTCTGTACGTAGGAAGGCCCATGCAGCTAAAGAACACAATATCTACAGTCCAAAGAAAAATAAATAACTTAACAACTTGTAGTAAATATTTATTTTGTTTAACCATGATAGAAACATAAGTAGTCGTTATAAACACAACATCTGCAGTCCACATAAAGATAAATCTCAATTCACATAATAAAGATATTACATTTACATTTGTTGTTCTATATAGAAAAAGGAAAAAAAAAAGGACAATGCATTAATCTTCCGCTCTATTGTCACCCATTTATGCCTCTTGGGAACTCTCCAGCAGATGATATCTTCGTTGTTATCTTACGTCCATCTTGTTTTCTTAGTAGATGTAGTGGCAATGGTGTGTTGTAACACGAAAAAATAAAGTGATAAGTTGCTCATTTTTGAACTGATTGTCTTCGACTGCCTCTGGTCCAAATGTATAGCAGGCATCATTCTAAGAATTTTCAGTAGGAATATCTAAATTCTAATCATCTGCATTTATATTAATCCAATCTCAATAATTATCTACATTTTAATCCATTTCATTCATATTTTGCCGTCCCTAACAAACTCATCAAAGTAAAATATATTTTTCCCTGATCATCCCTAACAAACTCAAAATAAAATATAGCAATCTATACTGGTGATTCCATTATTGCAATTTATTTAAAATTTTCATATGTAATCTAAATAAAAAATTTATTTTTCAAAAAATTAAAGATTGTGTTTCAAACTACCTCAACTAAGTTGCAATAGTAGTTCAATGTCTGTTTCGTTGTTTACAACAACAGATGGTCGTCTTAAAACAACCACTGACGTTTAAAATGACTACTATCGTTCAACAAGACTACAGTCGACATTCCACTACCCACAACCAATGCAAGTTCGTCTTCAACTCCACCATTTCGAACAAGCAAAAAAAAAATGTCATGTACATATGAAAGAATGAAAAGGAGAAGAATATATTACCAATGACGAATTTGCAACAACAAAGCTTGACTACCGGTGACAAGTCTTTCTCTTGATCCACAGAAAATGAAGGAAGAAACCAAAGATTACACTGGAGAATTTGGAAGGAGAAGTAATTTCTCGAACTAACATAGGGTGTCTTGAATTTAGCAACTTCACATCGTTAACGGAGTGAGATAGTTGCTGAGGGTTTATGGGTCATTTGTGTTAAGGGCATTTCAGTTATTATAAAACTATGGTAAGTGTAGTATAGACTTTTTCCGGGTTAATTACATTATATACCACTAAACTTTATACTTCATTTCATTTATACTACCGAACTTTAATTTGTTTCATTTATACCATTGAATTTTAAAATTACTTTCAGTTAAACTACTTCGTTAACCAACCGTTCATTGTTTGACAAAAATTCTGACTTAACGGGTCGTTAATTTGCTGATGTATTTCACTACGTGTGAAAGTGTTGTCAACGTGTATGAAGTTCAAAATGTAAAATACGCTTTTGTATCAACAATTTTGACAACCCTTGGACCCAAAGTCATTTAATAGATGTCAAAAACGTATTTTTATTTTAAACTTCATACAAGTGGATAACACTTTCATACGTGTCGAAATACATCAGCCAATTAACGACCCGTTAGTGTTACATCAGAAAACAATGAACGACTATTTAACGAATTGGTTTAACAAAAACTATTTTTAAAGTTTTTATAGTGTAAATGAAACGAAGTAAAATTCGATAGTATAAATGAAACAAAGTATAAAGTTCAGTGGTATATGATATAATTAATCTGACTTTTCCCACTAAAGATGCCTTAAAAAGATATGAAGAATAAATAAAACCTTAAAAAGATATGGATTGTTTGACTAGGCCTTTTAAAAAATACCCCTATTTTTTCCATGATTTAGGGTCTTAACAATCAAGGAATAGATGTCCAAATGAACTCTAGTAACTTTAAATCAATTGGTATTATGACTTGACATCTCCTCTATTAATTAGAAATCTCACCAGCCTAATCCTCCAATACTCCTTCGTAAGTCCGTCCAATTCGACTATATATGTCATACAGGACCAGCCCTAAGATTTGGGGGGCCTTGGGCAAAAATTTAAATGGAGCTCTTAATATATTGAGATGTTTTTAAAATATAAATTTTTGAGAGACAATTAAAAAATGATTGAAAATTGTGTTAAGAAGTAGAGCCTAATATGTTGCGCTACGCAGAACTGAGCACGGATTAACCTTCGTGGTAAGGTCGCCGTGGGAGTTGGAAGAGGGGCAGGTGGCCTCCCCTCCCGGGGGCAGTGCCCCCGAAAAGTATACGGTATTTGTATTTTCTTAAGTAATGGTGTTTTTCGAAATTTTGCTTTAGAGTTTCATTATAATTAGAAATTTTTTATTGTGTTGTTATTTACATATGACTAATCTCTTGTAAACTAAAATCATCATTTTTTATAGGACTATATAAATCATTGTGTTCTTTATTCTTTGCCTTTTTATTTATTGATCCAATCCTAACAATTTGAAAAATCGTTTTGATTCAAGATAAAAATTTTAAAATGAAGTTTAAAAAAAAAATTGCATGGTCTACAATTTAAAGACTAGATTAAAATAGATAATATAGGTTAGATTTGGATTTATTTTCTATTTACACTCATTTAACATGTAAGTAGGTTGGTCTTTACTTAAACTAAACAAGAAACAAAAAAAAAGGGCCCAAAATTGAGCCCTGCATGGCTGGGGGCCTAGGCGGTTGCCTAGCCGCATAGGGCTAGGGCCGGCTCTGATATCATAGTCGATTCATTACCATGTCACAAGAAGATGCCGTGAAACTATAAGACAATATCACAATAATATATATAGATGAATTTGACAATTAACTTAAAATTTTATTTACGAGATGAGTATTAATAGGAGAAGATGGGAGAAAATTTACAACATGAGCATGTTCACTTAGATCAACTTGAATAAACATTACGTGCCACCAATCTCCGATCAAGTCCGCCGTCAAATGGCGAACATCAACCCCGGCAACGAGCGTTTCGTGAGATCTCGTGGGTGGCTCTGCCACAAAGTGGTGGAGCTCGAAAACCCAAAAGGCCTCAAATCCTTAACAGTGAGCCAAGTATTGAAATATTCTCTAAACTGAGTGATTAAGCCATCTTTAAGTGTCCAAACGTGCACCCAATACACCTGAGCCCCTTCCCAGCCCTCCACTATCACACATTCATCAATGGCGTCAATGCTCCGAGGCTCGAATTTGAATGCGGTGGTGGAGCATTTTCCGGTGAGCATTTTCATCATGTGGTGGCAATTCTGAGGGCCGTGGAACCACCACTCTAGGTCGGTGGCAATGAGTCCAGCCACCGTGGCGGTGTCGCCACTTGCTAATCCTTTGTAAAGGGTGTTTACAATGGCCTTGTTCTGGTTCTCCGGTGGCGGCGCCGCTACTGAATCAACATTTGTGATATCCATCGAAGACACTGTGAATATGGAATTGCAATATGTTATGAAAACTTTTAATTGATTCTTGCATGGTATGGCCAAGTGGAAAGCCTTTTTATATAGGAAACTTTAGAGAGGAAGGGGACCCGACAAGAAATGACGACAAATTGTAGACTTTTAATTAATTAACTTGTCTTTGAAATTGAAATATTAGTTTTTAATGGCATACATTTATGTTAGTTATTTAAATTTAGTTAGACAAGAGTTGATCGTGATGGACTTTGGAATCATTGAAGCTTAGATTACAAGAGTATATTGAATCAATCGGAGTTACTCCAATTAAATGGAGACAACATTTTACCTTAGTGAGGCTACATAGTGATACCGACCATCTCTTGAATGCGAGAGTGTGCCTATTTCACACGGGGCATTTCAAATTAAAGGTCCAAACGAATAGTACTTGAAGTAGATTTTTGGGTATGATTCTAAATAATGAGCACCGATCTCCTACCTCCTTGTGGGCAGGAGATCTTGCCCACCTGCCCACAAGGGGGCAGTAGATCATTCTTTTTTAAATAATATAAAGTTAGATTGCACATCTTGTATCGGAAAGTGGTTGAATTTCCCTGTATCACATGAAGAATTAAACATAATTTGAAGACTATATGTAGGTAGATTTATTGGAAGACTGGAATGGTTTAAGGGAAGATACAACAGACGCAGTCTCTCATTATTGAGAGATTCAAATAATTAAAAGTTATACACAAGATTTTATGTATGAAGTATATCGAATACTCTATTTATTTTTAGACGAACGCATTCAAAGATTTTGGTTATTAAACTTGAAAATCACAAAAAAATTTAACGTTCGCTTCGATATTTTTGTTGTCTTTAAAAGTTTCAATATTACTAAAAATATTCTCATTAATAATAATGGTAAAGTGAAATTATATATTGAGTTTAATTGTGTGGGGTCTTTCTGAGGTGTACAACTCACTTTTGAAAGAAACCAATAAGAAACATTATTACAAAACAATTTAGAAAAAATTGTGAAATTTTAGTTTGCACCGGTACCAGATAGATACAAAACAACATAGTTCAATCTTCATACTTAAAATTACAAATTTTAATCAGCTTATAATTTTTGTATCTGTCTTATTATGACTTCTTAATTATAATCGACCAACAACAACAATGTCATTTTCTTCCTCTCTTTTTTTTTTTTTTAAATTACTTCCCCATTTTGTCTGAGAATTATTCCACTTTGATCCTTACTCTTCTTGCTTAGTTATATTCGACTTAGGGGTGTAAGTGGTCCGGTAAGACAGTTTTTGATATATTTCAAATTAAATTGGTTAAAATGGGTAGAGAAAAATTCATACTTAAACCAAATGATTTGGTTTTAAATTGTATATTTTTTTTTCACATGTTTGCTTTACTATCACTAATTTATTAATTATATAATATATTTCTACTTTATTGAAATAAAACAAACTAGATATATCAAACTATAAATCTATTTACCTACAAAATCACGATAAAATCATAGTAAAGATCGCGACAAAGTGTTCCGTTTACTTTGTTAGATTAAATTCGTACAAAATAAAAGTTAATATAAAGTTACAATACAACTTCCAACGAGATATTTACGATCATTACTGTGAGAGAGTGAGAATTGATCAGTTTTGCGATGCTTTGTGGACTTCGACATTTGCAGCGTAAAGATTAGGGTTTGGTGTATGAATAGAAATCTGATTAATTGATGGTAAGTGATTAATGACCAAACTATAACTTTATTTGGATGTTAAGACTATAATTTAAGAGTCTGACCTTTGTCCAATTTTTTTGTCAAAATTTAAAATTTTTTATTTTTTAATTCTTAAACAATTCGAGTTTCCTAAATCAAACCGCAGATAAAAATACTCAAAACAGTTCGATTTGGTTCAAACTCGTTTTGTTGATGTGTTCATGCGGTAACAATGACGACTTCAATTTGATTTGATGGTTTGATGGTTTTTGCTTGTAATTTGATGCACTCAATTAAAGAAAATAACGAACAAATATTTCACACATCTCTCTTTCTCAATCTTATTCAGATCTACTCAATACACACTTACGTGATAGGTAAAATAGATGGACTTCTAGTCAATGTAGTAATGCGTCTATTGAATAGACGGTTAAAATAAAAATTCATCTACAATGGGTTCCGTCTAAAACTAATATTACCGCTTATGTCGCATTAATTTTTTTAAATTGACGAGTCTTCAATTTTTATTTCTCTCGTCAAGCATACATTGGAGAGTATTTTTTATAATTCCGTCTATTTGTACTTATGTGGCACGTCTAAAAAAAAAAATTTGCCACAACATCAAAATAGACGATGTCTAAAAAATTTCTTCTCCAATGCGGGTTGTCAAACATTCCATCAAGCTGACGTGGCTGATAAAAAATAGATAATATCTAACTATCCATCCAGTTTCAGATGTTTTGTTAGACAGAGTGAGTCATCAATTATTATATTGTATTAATTTATTTGGGAAAAATTGAAATGTCAATTTTTTTTTCTTTTTTTCCGGCAAAATACAGTGCCAAAAAATTGAAGGGGTCTTTCGACGCCAATAATCAAATTTGGAGACTGGAATGGTCGGTCCCTTCCAGTGAGTTTTACCTATCTTTTTCAGTCATTCATTAAGAACTTCCATGAACACAATACAATAAATATAATATAGTATTACTTTATTAATTACATTATCTATAAAAGTTTTTAAAAAAATAACAGGAATAAATAATTTAAAAATTAATACCAAAATATTTTATTCAAACCCTCTTTTAAATTTTAATCATTAAGAAATCAATTTCGAATCATAAGATTCCTAATAAACCTAATCTAAATTCAAAAAATAAATCAAAAATAATAAAATAAAATAAAATAAAATCCCCTCATCAAATCTCCAATAATAATGCATTTAATATTACCAGTTGGATCCAACCAGGTGCCGCTCGTGTACACAGTTGTGACATTCTCCCATAATACATATAACACATCCATTATTTGGAGTTTACAATGAATTGATGAACTTAAATGTTGGACACCCCCACCCTACCTACCCTATCCCACCCCACCTCCTACCCCAGTGGATGGAAACTGGGCATCAAGTTAAGGTCTCTCTCTTTACCCATCATTTCTTGAAACCTTTTGAGAATACTTGTCCGAAAGTATTTTATGGAGGTGGGGTTCGGGGCGGGGAGGCGATTGCTATCGTAATATTTTTTAATTTTTTTAGATTTATGTAGACATTTTTTTATCAATTTTTTAATATATACATAATACATAATTATAATATATTTGTTTTCTCCAACATTTTTTCATCTTCTACATGAAATTTTTTTGGCTTTGCCCCACTGGATAGAGTGGGGTAGTGGTACACTTCACCCCAACAAACACAAGACAATGAGATACGTGCATTAATTTCGTGCATGCATGTATGAGTCTTATCCACAAACTTTGAATCTCACTTCATATTTGCATCCAAGTATGAGGTCCTTTATTGACTCTTAGTAATGGCAAGGAAGACACACATTATCAGCTCATTTTGATAATTTTGGAATTAGAACATAAGAAAATTCTTTGAGTTTTTAGATATTGAGAATCTAATTATAGGTAGTTTATTTTGTATTTTTGGGCACAATTTTACTTTCGATCAAGTAATGTGATTTTGAGTCATGAACTGTCGTATAATATCTGAGCAACTGCTCATCTTACATCTGCGATTTTGTGTGCAAAATGCAAACGCAACCTACTTTAATTCCCAGTGTGCTTCCTACTCATAAGAGAGTGAAAATGTTGAGTTGATTATCCTAAAAATCTCAAAGAAAAAAAAATTGAAGGAAATGGAAATCTTCCGTATGATTTTATTCAAATATTTCACCCAATTGAACATGAATGTGTCACATATTTATTTACCTTTGTAAGATAACTAGAATTAAATGTAATCTAAACTTGTTCTATCTATGTAGATCATAAAATGTAATTTATATGCATTCTTCACCACTCTTGATACTAATCACAAAATTTGAATATTATTTAAAATTATACAAGCAATTTTTTTTTTTTTTTTGTACGTACACGAATTACTCATCTTTTTTGTATAATTAAATCCAGGCACCACTATTTACCTTTTACTTTTTTCCATTTTCCCCTTCTGGTTATTGCAACATCTTGAAAGGGATTATTTAACCATAAAGCACTTAATTATTTGAAGGTGAAATTGCAGCCAACTCTTGGCCCTACAAATTGATAGGATCCGAATTGAGACTTTTCCATAATCAATCACAACCACAAAAAGATTTTAAAAAATGAAATTAATGAGTTTAGTATAGTCTCTTTCTGATTAAAAATAAAAAAATGGGTCCCATAGTAAACAAAATAAAAATGGGTCCCATAGTAATCAAATGTTAGGTAACAAATGTCAATTGATGAGTCAAATAAACAAGTAGCATCAATCATAATTTGATGATCCAGTTCATCAAACTACTTTCCTTTATGCATTGGAAGCACACAATGGTCAATAGTTGGTATTTGATTATACCAAAATAATAGATCAAGATCTTCGTATGGATTTTGAGACCAATTTCTTTATTGTGTACAATATCTTTGTTCAAAGAAAGATAATAAAACAAAAAAATATAAAAAATAGAAAAATATTTATGAACTATTAAAACTTTCATTGTATAAAAAATTGTTACATTCATATAGATTTTACCCACCTAAATTTCCTAAGTATATTAAGAAAAATAATATTCTAAACTTTATCACACCCACCAATTTCTACTCTTTGTACAACCCACAAAGAGAACAAGAAAAATAACTAGGATGTTAGATTTACAATTTTTCTCTAAAAAACTCTTAAGTCACATTTACAAATGAGAATAAACCACGTCAATTTATAATTAACGTATGACTTAATTTTCTTCCAAGTTTTGTCTGTCAAGGTGTCCAAGATTTAAAAACTTGTTTAATTTTAGTCGCCAAATATAATATAATATATTATAATATCATATATTATCATTTTCAACAATTGATACATCTCTTGATTTTAGCAAATTTTGAAAAAATATCCCAACAATCTCCACATTTACGAAAAAAGAGTCAAAACTCAATCCTCTCTTTTGCAGCTCTTCTCTCAATATTTAAAAAAAAATTGGTAAACTTTGACAATCTCAATTCTCAAAACAGAGAATTAACGTACTCTACCATATAAATATAATCACTTAGAATTAACGAATTCTAAGAATTTCATCGGCTTGTGTCGAATAAATTTGCTAAAATATTATAGTGTAATTGGAAGTTTATCAGCCATCGACATCAATTCTACCACACACCTTACATTGATGTCAAGACAATGTTAATGTGCAAACATGTAGATCCGCTAGTAGTAACACATCATCTATCATGGCAACTAACGCATGCCACTAGGATGTAAATATTTACTCAAGCAACATCATCATCTCTCATAAAGAGAGACATATTGTCCGTATCTGATGTCCAGCAATTAGCACCTTTTGGATAATTTTTTCTCATATGACTAGGTTATCCACAATTCCAACAAGATACTTTTCTTTTCATGAAGTTATTCTTTTTTCCATTTTCAGCAACAAGTAATGAGTTTTCAGATAAAATATTACTTCTACCACTCAATCTTCTTTCTTCAGAAATTAATTTACTTGTAACTTCTTCAAAACTCACAGTTTATTTTTCATACATCAAAATTGGTTTGATGTATTTATAGGAGGATGGAAGAGACCAAACGAGTCTTAACGCTTTATCCCCCATCATCTATTTTAACTCAATAGCCTCCAGTTCAGAAACGATCCCATTGAGAACACTCAGGTGGTCTAAAATTTTTGTACCTGCATTCATTCGCAAAGAATAAAACTGTTTCTTCAAGTACAACCGATTTGAAAGATTTTTTATTTGATACAACTGTTCAAATTTTTCCCAAAGTTCTATTGCAGCAGATATTCTATGAATATTTGCAAGAACATTTTTTGCTAAACAGAGACATATCGTACTTGCAGCTTTCAAATCCAAATCTTCCCAAACCTCATCGCTCATACTGGATTTTCAATATCTTTGTCAGAAACAGGGGTTGGTTTCTCTTTAAAGCCTTGTGCAGTCCAGATTGAATCAAAATATCATTGACTTATACTTGTCACAAGCCAAAATTGATTTTTCAGTCAAATTTTTCTACGTTATATTTAATAGATATATCTTCTATGTGCATCAACACTCTGAACGATCTGATGCTCTAATACCACTGTTGAAAATTGAGACCAATTCATTTATTGCTTTCAAAATCATTGTTCAAAGAAAGATAACAAAACATAAAAATATAAAAGATAAAAAAAAATTATAATCTGTCAAAGCTTTCATTAAATGAAAAATTGTTACAATCATATAGATTTCACCCACCCAAAATTTCCAAGTTTCTTTAAAAAAAAAATATCATAAGCTTTACCACACCCATCAATTTCTACTCTTTGTACAACCTACAAAGAGAACAAGACAAAGTAACTAAGATGTTAGGCTTACAATTTTTCTCTCAAAAATCTTAATTCACATCTACAAAAAAATAAACCACGTCAATTTATAGTTAACGTATGACCTAATTTTTTTCAAATTTCATCTGTCAAAGTGTCCAAGATTTGAAAACTTGTTCAATTTTAATCACCAAATATAATATATTATAATATCATATCATATCATATATTTTTCTTTTCAACAATTGGTACATCTCTTGATTTTGACAAGTTTTGAGAATATTTACGTGAAAACATTGTTTAAAGTTATAAAAAATAGATTAATTAGTAAAATAACAATAGAAAATCAAAAATAAAGACTCGAAATTCTCCAAGTTTAGTTACAATGAGTTAACAATGTTACAGGAATTGTAGACACAGAATTCGGTGAGTAAAATTAAGTGTGAGTGCTAAGTGTGTTCTCTTTGATTAATTAATAATATTATATTATTATTTGTTAGTGGCCTTGTGTCTATATTCTGTAATTTTTTCTAATAAAATATAATTCATTTTTCAATTAAACTCTAAGAGGGAGGCAGTCAAGGAAAACTATTTTTCGATTTTTCTTGAAATCGTACACAAAGTGAGATTGTGAAGTTTCATTTAAGCTTGCTTGATAACGAGGAGGTTAGTCAAGTCACAATATGGTGACCTATAAGTGGTAGTCGGAGTAAAGAAGTTGAATTACCAAAATTACACCACATTGCAGACATGCATGTAGTCATCTCTTCAAGTCCAAGACTTGTGGGACGTAGTTGGCAATAGTGATACACTACCAGATGATGTTGGAGCTCTAAAGAAGTGAAAACTCAAAGCGGACATGGCTATGTTCGTGATCAAAACAACAATCGATCATGAATTGTTAGAGCACATAAGGTACAAGGACACACCAAATGAAGTATGGGACACTTTTTGCAGCATTTTTCTTAAAGGAAAATGATCTAAGGTTATAGCTTCTGGAGAACAAGCTACTTTCTATCGCTCGAAAAGAGATGACGTTAAGTCAATACTTTAACAAAGTAAAATCTATTTTGTTATGAAATCACTTAATTAGACGTACAAGTAAACTTTCTGAATCTAGAATGAAAAGAATAAGCATACATGGGTTGAGACATGAGTTTAGATATTTTATTGCCGCAATACAAGGTCGGCCTGAGGAACCTCCATTAGATCACCAAGAAAATTTGATGGCTAACACCAAGCAAATGTTAGGGCTCTCACTAAAAAAAATATAGAGCATTATTCAGCTATAAAAGAAAAGGTCGGACCTAATTACAAATTAATAAAGAGTCAAAATAAGATAAATTTAAAGAACTAAAAGGACGTTTTTAGATAAGGGAGACCAACGAGAGTTCGCAACAGGAGAAGGTAGTCATCCAAACGATATCAACGAACTAATGGATCGTGCTTTGTATGTGGCAAACGAGATCATTATGCCAGCGATTTCTAATTGACGATAAAGCCAACATAAGGTAATATAGCAACCTCCAATAAATAAGAAAAATACAATAGTGGGAAGTTGAAGCGCCACTCGCAGTACCATACTCATGAGGAGGTGTATAATCCAAACCTTAATGGATCATCATTATTGGTGGTGGTTAACCCTGGACAAATAGATTATGAAAATGATTATATCGTCAACTCATGATGTTCCAATCATATGACAATCGATTAAGAGAAGTTGTAAAATACAACGAAGTACAAGAAAGGTCGAATGTCGATAACCGCCAACAACTCGAGACTGCCAATAGCCCAAATTGGCATGACATTTATCACGCCTCGTTTTAGTCCTCGTCAAGTGCAACTACATGATGTTTATTATGTGTCAAAGATGAAGAAAAATATGATATCAATGGTGCATCTAACGTCGTCAGTAAATATGCTCTGTTTAGACCAAAAGATGTTAAGGTGTGTTGAAATATCAAAATATCAAGTAATACCAATAATGGAAAATATTATAGTCCATTTACGTAATGTTAATTGAGTATACATTCATAGATAAGATTCGAAAGAACGAGACATCCGATTTATAACATGCAAACTAGGACATGTGAGTTATCACAAGCTGAAGGTGATTCCATCAACTCGAGTTCAGAGACGACATGGTATATGCTGAATGTCAATACGGTAAAGGACACTACCTATCATATTAGGACTGCAGAGTAAAGCAACCATTGCAGCTAATACACTCTGATTTGTTTGGATATGTCAAGCAACTACCTATTCCATAAATGCGCTACATGATTACATTCATATATGACTTCTCTAGGTACATCTGAGTTTTCTTTATAGAAAAAAAAAATTGAGACATTTACAATATTTAAGGTGTTCAAAGAAAAAGTAGAAAAATAAGTCAAAAAGAAAATCGTATGTTTATGCACGAATAATGGGAAAGAATATACATCAGGAAAATTCTCCAATATCTATGAAAACATAAAATGCATAATCAGTTGACATGTCCAAACACTCTACATCATAGTAGTATAGAAGAAAGAAAGAATCGACACCTTGCAAAAACGTGTCGAAGTATGCTATACGTGAAGAATGTGTCAGGAAGGTTTTGGATAGAGTGTATGAAGATAACGGCACATGTAATCAACAGGCTTCCTCAACCAAAGCTGGGGTTCATATCACCCTTTGAGAAACTGTGGAACACTTTTGACTCTTTGGCTGCGTCTTTTGTGTATTTGCACCTATTCACTTCCAAAACAAGTTCTATAAAAAGGCAATTAGATGTATATTAGTGGGATATGACACCAAAGAAAAGGATGGAGGTATTGTGATCCTACAAGTGGTCATTTCTATACATTACGCAACGTGGTGTTTGATTAAGCATCTTCTTGGTGGACTTCCTAGATGGTGGAACTTTAAGATTCAAAAGAAATGGAAGACAACGTGGTGTTTGATTAAGCATCTTTAAGAACTTCCTATGGAGTGGAACTTTAAGATTGCAAGAAGAAGATCACACAAAGTACAACAAAGCCCTAAGGAAATTAAAGATACACAAGATGCAAGTGTGGAGAAAAGTCTACTAGAGTAATGTAGAGTCCTTGGCAAAATAGTGTGCATCAAAAAATACCAGAGAAGAACAGGCTAAGCTAACTAGAAAGGGTTAAGATACGAACGAGTTCACAACCACAATTAAGAAAATCAACTATACAACAAAATCCAAATCTCAAATATGCTAATACAGCAGTAGAAAAAGATGAAAGTACCAAAGAGTCCGAGTTGTTTGAGTAGTCCAACATAACGAATGGAGCAAAACAATGGAAGAAAAGACTGTGTCTCTAAGGCAAATGAGACTTGGAACTTGATGACAAAGCCAAAAAGAGTAAAACATATATCCTATAAATGGGTTCACAAAGTAAAGACATGGACTGATGGATTAATAGAGAGATACAAAGCTCAGTTGGTTGCTCAAATCTATCTCAACAATATAGGTTGGACTATAGCGAGACTTTAGTCTAGTGGCCAAGATATGGTACATGTGCTAATAGCACTAATTGTAAGCAAGTCCTGAAAGCTATGGCAAACGAACATGAAAAATAATTTTCTCCATGGAGAACTTGATTGAGATAACTACATAGAGCAACCTAAGAGGTTTTAAAATAAACAAAAGCTAGGCTACGTGTGCAAGTTAAAGAAAGCTCTCCATAGTTTAAAGCAGGCGCTACAAGCATGATACGGTAAGCTAACAGAATTTTTAGTTCAAAGTGAATACTCGATAGCACTAGCTAATTGAAGTCTATTCGTCAAAGCACAAAACGAGATACTAGCAATAATGCTAGTGTGTATGGATGATCTCATCATCACTGGAGACGACAAAATAAAATCCAACGAACTAGAAGGAATTTGTCAGTAAGATTCCAGATGAAAGAACTTGAAAAGTTAAATCGTATTTTGGGGCTCGAGATGAAAAAAAACTAAATAACGTATTTTTTTGTGTCGACAAAAGTATGCCAAAGATGTTCTACAGAAGCTTGGGATGGTCGATTATTAACCAATATCGATTCCAATTGAGATTAATCCAAGCTATGTGTTAAAGAAGGCAAAGACTTGAAGAATGCAACCATGTATCGAAAGCTAGTGGAAATTTTAATCTACATGACGCTAACATGACTTGATACTCTATTTCTCTTTCCACAACTTCTTGATTTGTTTTATAAAGCACATCCTGAAGACCAAGATTACCAAAAACACCATTTCCAAACACTCGCGTACGCAGTTGGGATAGCAAACCGCTTCATAGAGAAGCCGAAGAAGCCACATCTTAAAGTAGTACGATGGATGTTAAGGTATATAAAAGGAACAATTAATTATGGACTCTTTTACAAAAAAATAGAGATTGCAAGGTCGTTGACTATTATGACGTGGACTGTGCTGGATGTTGAGTCACATGAAGGTCGACTACGTACGTGTTCAGTCTTGGTCAGTCAAAAATGTCGTTATCAACGACATAATCAGAATATAGAGCAGCAAAAATGGCAGTTCAGGAGAGTACATGACTAGCGCAATTTGTGAAAGATTTACATCAGCCTATAAGTCATGCAATACAACTATATTGTGAAAATCCATCAGCTATTCGCATAGTAGATAACCTAGTGTGTCATGCAAGGACTAAGCTCGTAGAGGTGCACTATTGGAGAAAATGTGCTTAAATGAGAGATCGACTTGATACACATCAACATTGAAGAACAAATGGCAGACGTATGGACCAAATGACTCGGTGCTTCAAAATTCGCATAACATCCTACATAAGTAGGAATAATTAAAAGATAGGAGTAACCAAAGAGTCGATGCTGAAGAGAAAATTTAAGACACATTGTCGACTTGGACTAAATTTCCAAATTTATGGGGGTACTTCACTTGGGTTGGGTTGGGTTGGGTTAGGGTTGGAAGATAATCATTTTTTGATTTTTCTTTTTTAATTATTTTGAATAATATAATATAATAAACTATTTTGTCCTTGTTAAATTGGTCAAATATAGATCACGAGTATAATTTTTTTGTTAATTAACGAACCACTAGACGAAATCTATAGAGACTTCAAATGTCATTTCGATAAACATAATTAGAAGTTTTGGGACTTGATGACACATTTTTTATTATTTTAAGTGAAAAAAAAAATTTAGGATTTATTTGTACTTTTGAAAAGGTTAGGGGTCCAATTTTAATTTTTTTCATTTTATTTTCTTTTTTCTATCATTTTAATTTATTTAAGTCATGGGCAAAATTGTTTAAAAAGTCATTTGGAGACCATCTGTACAATTAAATGGAATGATGAGGATGATATATGCTAAAAATTTGAATAAAGATAGATATTGTTACAAACCTGAAAGAATGGAAAACATTAGTGTAATTAACCCTAAAATATAATGGGTATTATATTCACACTACAATTTTTATTTGTTGCACTAGATTTTAATTGTCCTTAAAAGTCATTAATCTTTATTTATTATAGTACTTACATTCTCACATTTTTTTGTTGCATTTTTATCCTCATTTTTTAGATAATTTCGCATACCTTGTCTCTTATAATGGTTTCATCCCAAAAATATGTTGGGAGAGAATAAAATGACTTATTTTTTAATCAAAATAATAGATATAAAAGTACAATAAAATATTTTTCATCATCTCAAAGCACATAAATAAAATATTTTAACAAATATCATCATTAAAGATAAGACATGTTAATTAATAGAGGATTGAGGATAAGAATTTAACGGGGAAAAAAAGTTATGGACATAAGCAATGGCGGAGCTTGACATTTTAAATTGGGGGGGGGCTTAAAATAGGAGTGGGAGAGGGGGAACCTTTCTTGCGGGGTTCGGGGCAACGCCCTGAATTTTTTTTCCTCAAACTATAATTACTGAACCTATTTTTATGAGAATATAATATTTTTTATGGCAATTCGATCCTTCGATTCAACAGAAGAATTCAGACGACATGATTCTTGTTACCGCATGCCATGCGTGAATCGTGATTTGAATTTTACAGACCAGAAGACGTGAAGTCCAATGGCAAAAGATGATGAATATGAATCTATTTTTGAGCATTCTTTGTTTAGGTTGTTTATCTTTGTTTAGGTTATGAGGTCTTTTCACAAATAACCACAATAAATAAAATATTTCTTAAAATACTGTCATACTTTTTTATTATAAAAATACTAATTTTAATTTTTATAACACTTTTTATTACATTTGTTGTTTTAGTTACAATAAATGTGTTACATTTGTTATTAACAAACATAACAAATGTAACAAGTGTTATAAAAATCAAAAACAGTATTTTTAAAATAAAAAAAGTTAGATAGTATTTTTTAAATTATTTTAAATTTTGTGGTATATGATAAATTATCACTAGTTATTCATTTTGGGTCTTTTTTATTTAGCAAATAAAAAAAAAATTCAAAGTACTAGGACCCCCCCTCCCCTCCGCCAGTGGACATAAGTGCTATAATAAATAAATGTTGATGACTTTAAGTACAATTAAAATGTAGTGAAACAAATAAAAAAAATGTAATGCTAATATAACCACTTTATCTTTATATATTATAGGATGGAGATAGTATTAGTTAGTGGCCCAGTGTATATGAGGTTTTGCAATAAAATATAATTCATTTATCAATTAAACTTCTACAGCAAAGATTGGATGACTTTTATGTTACGATCTCTACAAAAAACAATGCTAAAATAAAAAATCTTCAGAAACTAAACTTGGTTTCGACCCATAGTGTTATTCATGTCAATTTGTCGATGGATTATTCTGCAGTCCAACAGGTTACCAGTGGACTGGCTTGAATTTGTAAACAGCCCAACTTAATTATATCAGATTCAAAGGCAGACAGAAGTCCAATGCTTGTCCAAAGCCCATAAGTTGTAAAATTTATGCCCAAAGCTCAAAAGCAACCATGAACCTCCCGAACCAGTGTTCTAAAAAGTGTAAAGTATGGCTAGGCGTGAAAGTCGATTCTATGCGAGCTTTTTAGTTATTATGACTAATAACTTTAAAACGTTAACTTATAAATATTGTTGACGCTTAATCAGATATCCACTTGTCAACGATCTCCAAATCAATCCTCTACCAAAGATGTGTATGTTACTTGCAAACTACGACGACCGTTAGGCACCAAGATTACCGGAGAAAATAGGTTCGGCTATCGTTGATACTCCGATGATCAAGTCAACTGCCAGTATATGCAAAGGACAACAATATACGGGAGAAAGTATTTAGGTGTGGAATGAACAAGTAGGCAGAAAATTGAGCAGAGTTTAAAGATGAGAATAATGACTACCTTAGAATAACCGGAGATGTTGTATTTATAGCTTTAAAGTTCTAATTGACTTAGGTAAGCAATCAATTATATATCTGATCGAATCATCTTTCCTTATAGGATAAGGGTGATTAATTGGCAATGCAATCTCTTAGATTTTAGTCCTTATTTAAGTTGATTCCCATTATCACGTTGCATAATCTTGAGGAGATTAAAATTTGATTTCTTTATGAGGATTCGTGTGTCAATCAAACATAATCTTTTTTGAATATATTTCTGGTCATTCTGAATTATCGTAACGCCTATGAGCTATGAAGGATTTGGAGACCGGCGAAGCGCCCTGGGCCGATTATGAATGTCAGGGTCCTTCATGGGATGGTTCAAGAATGCTAAGATTTTGTCAGGTCTCCAATGCCTTCTACGAATTCAAAAGCTCTTGCTGGGCTTATTAGACCTTCGCGGGGCATGACTTGTACCTTTAATGGACCTAAGATAACGTGGAGAGCTTACGAAAATTTGATAGTAACAAGTACATAACTAAATTTTAGAACAAATTAATTTTTTCATCGTCAAAATTAGAAATAAGATATTATTTATTTAAAGTATCTTTACTATTTCTTGAGATTAATCTTCCCACTTCACTAAGTGAAAGTTAGAACTTGATTGAATTCAACTTATATAAAAGATTTCTTACATATATGATATACCTTCTCTAATACTATATTTGATAAGAGACACGAATTGTTCGACCAATACTCATTATTACATTTCCTAATGTTCTGCTAATCACTAGCTTGTTGTGTTCTCGTCGAATCTACATAATCTCTATCGGGTCCAAGTTTTCCCACATTAAACCATCCTTAATTTGGTAATTTGGTGCTTTTTTCCCAAATTGAGGAGAGAGTTCTTAAAACATGTAAAATTTGCAATTCATTGAAGTTCTTGATGGGATGGCAAGAAGTAAATAAATAAACAAACCCAATCTGCTTAGAAAATCGAATCATAGATCGAACAGTAATGAATAAGATATTAATCTTGTTCATCTTATTCATTGTAGCTTCCAGTTCACTACTCGATATCAGAAGTGCCCTTAAAGATTTCACACTTGTTCATCATGATCCTCAGCTGCAGGGAAAATCAACCACTCATCAAGAAATGGGCTATCTTCATCATTTGCATCCAAATATGGTTTTTCAACACTAGAATCGTATGAACTCTGCCCACACCCCTTTGAATTTTCCATAATTAATTCACTGTTTTCTTTACAATCCAAAGAATTCAAAAACCCTATCCACCAACTGTAAGAAGAAGACATATTTTCAGGCCATTCAAATTCAAGAATCTCCACAGAAGGAACCGGAGCACATAGCACTGTAGGCGCAGTTGTAGACCAGGTTGGTTCAGGAATGGGCATAGACTCCATCAACTGATAACAGTTCTGTGAAGTAGTATTCCCTACAGTTCCAGAAGCAGCAGCAGTTGATGAAAAGATAATCTGTGGTGATACAAAGCATTCGCAATATCTCTTCTAGCTTCAGCAATGTTAATCAGACTGTCCAGATGAGATTTTCTTGTATGAGATTGAGACCTCCTCCTGATGCCTTTCTTTACATAATCACTTTTTTTCAAATCTGCTTCTTCCATGGCTTCTCTTCTTCTTTGAACTTTTTGGAAATTATGGCGTGGAAACTGGAAAGTACAACTTTTGGGCAGGCTCAGCTTTTGAGTGAAGCAAAAGGGCTGTTAAATTTGCATTCGAAAGAGAGAGAAATTGAATGTGTGTATGTGTGTGTGTGAGAGAGAGAGAGAGAGGTAGAGGTAGACGGTGAATGTGATGGGCACAAGTGGCGAAGAAATCAGAAGAAAAAGAGGGGTGGGGATAGTGGGGTGGAGGGGTGCAGGAGGCATAAGCATGTAAAATTGACACCTGGTGAAGGGTTGTGGACACATCAGGATATGCCTGGGGAACTGCTTTTGTTATTCTGAATCATCCACCAACCATTGTACTTGGCATTTAACCAACTTAACACAGAAGTGGAAATAGGCCGAGCCCAGTTTTGAAGTGGTTCGTACTAGGTCACTTTTTGGCTGGAGAGAGCTCATGCCATGTCGGCTCACTCCTGGCTTGACATTACCCAGCTGCAGGGACAAGTCGGATCGTGCTTGGGCTTGCCTAAAGCTTGGCCTTGTCGCGTCGTCTGGGCTTGGACAACTTGACATTATACTATAGATATCTCTAATTTAACATGATAAATTGTTCATCACGGTGATCTCCTCTACTGAGAGTAAGAATTATAATCTTACTCTTGTTCAATGATGATTGATAAAAGTGTTATCAATAACATGATCTAATCTTGGATGGGCATTATAAGTTCAATGGTGAATGATAAAAGTGTTGTCAATGACTAGCATAATTGATTTGTGTATAGAAGTGTAAAATGGTTTAAATAATAGGCCTAGCATAAATGTTGCTAGTGTCAAATCAAGCTCGGCTAGGAAGGCCAATGAGTCCAACAATTTATATTTTTTTTTTCTCATTCAAGCTTCAAGCTTGGAAAGTCAAGCCTGATAGAACCCGCCTCTTCAAGCTAGTCAGTCCATGAAATGACCTATCTAGGATCTTATTGTGGGTAGATTCTAGTTGTAATTTAAAAAATAATATAATTTAGTTTTAACAAAATATTAACTAAATTGAACTGTGTCCCGCACTAGACTTAATATTAGGCTTGATTTAGTATTGCTATATGCTTTTAAGATAATCAAACACAACATCTTTGTAGAAAAAAATCACCGTTGTGTGAAAATCGCGGTAAGTCTTGCAAACTTTTGTTTCAAAATTGTTGTATGTTTCAAAAGCAGCATTTGAGCGTTTGATAAACAAAAATGATTTATTGATGTAACGATATTAAATTACTAAAAAGGACATTGGTTATAATAATGTTATTTTGTATTATTATTATCACGAGTGATAAAATTCATTTTTTTCTTAATCAAATATTTTTTAACAAGATAATGCATTCATTATTATTATTTTAAAATAAAAATAATAAAAAACCTAATAAATTTCAAATTTTATAAAAATTACAAAATAAAAGTATAATCATATAGTGCAAAAATTAATTAAATTTATATTATTTTTTATTATCCAACTTACATCAATTCGGTTTCTCAAATGGGTATTAAAAAGAATTAATTTAATTAAATAGGGATAAAACGGGTATTTTAATGATATATAAATAAAAAAGCTAAAAATAGAATCTGAAAAGCTGTTTTTTTGCCGCTTCTCAAAATTTGCTGCCAGGTAAGTCGGGTTATTTTATAATCACTTTTAAAAATTTTGTCAAATGCCTAAATCAACTTCTGATTGTTTGAGAATTAGAAGTTGGACTCCAAAATCAATCACATACGAGCCTTAGACTTGTATATAAGATAAACCCGTCCAGCTTATGATGTACTTGTTAAACATGGTGGATGTCACTTTATAAAAGAGTGCCCCAAGAGGCTAGCACATCAAAAATTTAAGAATATGGCGAGGGTAAAACATATTTAGCTTATAATGAAAATAACATAAAGAAGATGTGTATGTTCTCACAAATAGACAACCTAGTCAATAGCGGATTCTTGAATGAGATTGTACCTTTCTCATGTGAGTGGTTTAGTGAATTTGAGGGTTGTGAATGGGAGAAAGTCCTTATGGGAATGACATGTCCTGCCAAATTAAAGGATTAGAACAATGGGTCTTAGTTTAGATGGGAGTGTAAGTTTAATTCTGAAAATGACTAGGTATGTCTTTGAACTTCATAAAAATCTAATATCCTTGGGAATGACTAGGTATGTCCCTGAACTTGAGAAAAATCTAATCTTCTTAAGAGTATTAGATGATCTGAAGTATGACATAAAAATTAACAAAAATTTTAAATGAATTCTTAAATACTCACACGGACATTTATATACATAGTAAATGTCCCTAGAAAGAATAGCATCTACATTATACAAGCTAAGCCAACTTCAATTGTAAATGTTGTAGTTGCTTTGGATAAGAGAAATTTATCACAAATATGGCACAAAAGGATGGGCCCCATAAGTGATAAAGGCCTCCAACTCCTAAGTCAGCAAAGTGCCTTTGAAAAAGATCTTGTGAATAAATTAGATTTCTGTGAGCATAATGTTCTAGGAAAGCAACGCATATAGCCTTTTATGTCAAAGGTTCATAAAGGTGCAGCATGTTGATCTTTGGAGACCAACTACAGCCAATACTCATTCACGCTTTAGGTACTTCCTTTTATTTGTAAAGATTTGTGTTTTTCTATTAAAATCTAAATCTGAAACCTTTGAAGTTTTCAAAGAATGAAAAACTTTAGTGGAAAATCAAACAAATAAAAGAGTAAAGGTTGTAAGAACAAATAATGGTCTATAGTTTGGCAATTATGAGTTTGATAGCTAATGCAAGAGTTGTGGTGTTTTGAGACATAGAACTGTTGCCCACACTCTTCAGCAGAATGGTTTAGTTGGGAGAATGAATAGAATCATCCTGAATAAAGTGAGATGCATGTGGTTAAGTTCTGGTCTTCCAAAAATGTTTTGGAAGGAAGCTGTAAAAATTGCGGGCTACCTAATTAATAGAAGTCCTACCACTACCCTAGAGTTTAAGACACATCAAGAAGTGTGGAATAACAAACATGCCTCGTATTCTCACCTAAGGGTGTTTTGATGTGCTACTTATGCACATTAGAGTATACGAAAGTTAGAGCCCATGTCTGAGAAGTGTGTTTCTAGGCTATGTTGATAGTGTTAAAGGCTATAGTTGTGGATTAAAGATATAAAATGGTTTAAAGAAATTGTTAGTAAGAGTGTTGTGTTTAATGAATAGTATTTTCCTTATTTGGATGAATTACCCCAATATGTCATCCAAATTAGTTTAGGAAGAGATGTTGAGATTAAGGTAGAGCCTCTTAAAAGTCAAGAGGGGTGTAAGTGTTAATCAACCTAGTGCAAATCCTCATCAATCTCAATCTAGAGCAAAGAGGTATAACTACATCAGGAAACCCCTACCTACAGAAAAAGAAATAGTTGAAGAAAACTTAGAAGATGGGGGTCATTCTCTAGAGAATTATCAATTAGTTAGGATAAAGTAAGAAGGCAGATAATGCCTCCTGTTAGATACTTTGATTATCTAAATATGTTAGTTTTGCAAGAGTAAGTAGAAAATGAACATGATTCCTATGAAGATGCAGTAAAAGGAAACAATACAAAGTATTGACTTGCAGCAATGCAAGATGAAAGGTTTTCCCTAGAAAAGAATAAAACATTGCAAATAGGTGTTTAAGATAAAAATAGGGAGCTAAATGATGAGGATATCAGGTATAAATCTAGGTTGGTAGGAAAAGGGTTCACCCAAAGGGAATGGGTAGACTACAATGAGATATTCTGGCCAAGTATACCATCATAAGAATAATTTTAGCTCTTGCTACTAAGTTTGACTGGGAGTTTGATCAGTTAAAAACTATTTTCTTAAATGGAGAATTAGAAGAAACAATCTACATGAATCATCCTAGAGGTTTTGAAAAAAGAAACAAGCATGGTCTTGTGTGTCTTCTAAAGAGATCATTATATGGTCTTAAACAAGCTCCAAGACAATGATATAAGATATTTTACTCTTATATCATTGGCCTTGGTTTTAGAATGAGCAATTTTGATACTTGTCTTTAAAATAAAAGAAATATGGGGAGTAATTTTGTGTATCATGTCTTATATGTTGGTGACATATTAATAACAAGTCAAAAAAAGAGAAATGAAGAAAATAAAGAACACGTTAAAAGTTGAATTTGAAATGAAGGACATGGAGCCTGCTAGAAGAATATTAGGCATTGACATAAGTAAAAATAGAAGATAGTATAGTTTATTCCTAATCAGAAGTCTTATATTTCTAAGGTGTTAGAAAAGTTTGCTATAGCTGAAACTAAATTAGTCTATGTCCCTCTTGCAAATCATTTCAAACTAATATCATAACAAATTCCTAAAACACAAGAAGAATTTGAAAAAATGCCTTATGTTCCTTATGCAAATGTTGTTGGTTTGTAATGTACTTGATGGTCTACACAAGACCAGATCTTGCCTTTGCAAGAGGGGTGAGTATTTTAACCTAACCAAAATCTCGAAATAAGAGGTTCGAGGTTCCATGCAGTTCTAAAAATACAATTAGGAATCGAAACTAAGAACCAAGAACCGACCGGGTCTGGGTCGGTTCTTGGTTCTTGAACTAGAATCGTCGATTGGAACCGAATTTGTCATTTTTTTATTTTTCACAATTCATTATCCTTAACTCAATAACTCACAACCCAATACTATGGTACCAAATACAAGAATCCAACTATCCAAAACCCAAATCAAAAGTACAAAACCCACTATTCTTAAACCCAAACTCAATTGACCCAATTCTAATTACCCAAATCTCAATCGTTATTTGCTTAGATACTCAATACAAACATTATCGCTCTATCTCGCACTTTCGCTCATCTCTCTCTCATTCAACACACAGTGATACAGCGAAGGCAAAACTCCTCTGTAATCGAAACGAATCCTCAATTTTGAAAATATTTTTTTTTCTAACTCTAATTTATAAGTTTGCAATTTTGATGTCTATTGTTTCAGTTAATGTACATATCTTTTAGGAATTATTTTAATATCTAACGTACTTTAATGTTAATGAGTTTGCAATTTTTAATTTTTTTAAAAATTTGTTGTCAACTCACAATTTTAAAAGAAAATGTTATTGGTAGAACTGAACTTGAACATGAACCAATGGTTCCGGTTCGGGTTTGGTTCCAATAATTATGTGGACCCGAACGATTCCATTTACAAAATACTAGAACTGTAACGGATGGCTCCGAGTATTGAAATGCCCAGACCGACCCACTCGACGCCCAAACCTACTTTGAAATAAGTGTATTGAGTAGATTTATAACAAATCCTGGAAAAATTCATTGGCAAGCTATAAAATGGCTGCTCAAGTACATAAAAGGACTTTCAACTTAGGATTAGTGTTTAAAATATAAGTAAACATGGTGTAATTCTAATGGGGTTTGTGGATTCTGACTTCGCTAGGGATATAGACAATGAAAAATCTACTTCTGCTTATTTCTATATGATCTGTGATACGAGTATAAGCTGGAAATCATAACTTCGAAAGGTAGTTACATTGTCTTCGACTGAGGTTGAATACATAGCAACTACTAGTGCTGTGAAGGAAGGTATCTGGTTAAATGGTTTGCTAAATGAGTTTAGTTTTGGTCGAAATGAAGCTATATTGTTCTCTGATAGTTAAAGTGATATACATCTTAGCAAAAATTTAGTATTTCATGACATAATCAGACATAAAGATGTAAAGTTTCATTTTGTACGAGATATAATTTCAAAAGGAATTATTAAACTTGAAAAAATCTCTACACTTGAAAATATACGACACCAAAGTTCTACTTGTAAGTAAATTTAATAATTATTTAAATTTGTTAAATATTGATAATACTTAATTTCTCCTTTGCATATGAGGACAAGAAGAGGTTGAAAGCTAATGATACCTCAGTTGGTTGAAAGGCGAGAGTCAGATAATCTCAGCTTCGCTGGCAGCTGCAGGGTGGAGGTTCGATTCCTACATTTGGTATGAAAAATGCTCATTGGAAGCACAATTAAAAAGCAAGCTCTCAATCCTGCTCCACTGAGGCACATCCTACGATTTACATCTTCCACCAAGACTCCAGGGCAGGTGTGGTGGGGGCCTTCAAGGTTGGGGTTCAACCTTTTTTTAGAATTGTGTTCACCCACATAATGGAGGATAATGATGATGGTTAAAGCTTGCCCCAATGTGGATATTATGGGTTATATGTTGCAAGTTTCCTTAAGCTGTTAAACCATTTAAGTCGCATTTGATGAAAATGCGAGTTTGATTCTTGAGATACAACTCTCACTTGATGATGACGCATGGCAGAATCTACACTGTTGAATCTCCCTCTCTCTCCTCTATGTTCTTTCATCTTCATATCCTTCTGGGTTTTCTTTCGGAGCTTTTGATCTTGGGAGATTAAATTGAGTATATGCTATAAAGAATAATCACTCTCTTAGTGCTTTTGGTAACTTTTGGTTCGGGTAGAGTTCTTGAGAGGGTTCTGGTTGGTTTGGGTATGGAGTGGTTTCCCATGGGTGAGAGAGTACTATGCCAAAAAATATAAGGTCATGAATCTGATGACCATCTGTGCCATGGCCAATTCTTGAGTTGAAGCTCAAGAAGAATTATACCGGTTTCTTGGAGTTTTTAACTCCTAGATCTTTGTTATTCTTTGGTTTCTTTGTATATGTTTTGTTTATAATAACCAGTAACTCAATTCTTGGATCTTGGATCTGTAATAAAGAGCAACTATTCCCTGCAACTAAGATGAGAAAAGTGCTCCTAAATAAAAACCTCATGACATTGGATAAATGGAGTATGACACTTAGAGGAATATTTATATAAGATCAAGTGTATTTGTGATGATCTAGTTGCTATTAGAAAGTCTTTGGACCAAACCAACAAGGTGTTTCAATTACCTAGAGGCTAGGTCCTAAATGTAGAGATTTTAGTATGGCTATGCTTACAAAACCTTCTTATCCCACCTATAATCAAATTTGTTCTGGCTTGCATGCTCATGGACATGTGCTGAAAGTTGAGTCAGAGAGCAAGGAAAATCAAGTAAACCACATGCATGCTTTCTTCGGCCAAAGAGGAAGAGGAAAAGGTTGTTGATAAGGGCTCTCATACAAGACGTTAGTGTTTTGGATTGATTGTCTCGTTTTTGTTATTTTAGGACAAGGCCCTCAGATTTAATTACATTGATGAGAAAGAAGAAAAATTCAAGAAGTTTAAGGTGTTTGAGAGTGATAATAAAGAGTTGAAGTGAACAATCAAACACTCGAGAGCCAAAAAAGCGAAATGAAAAACCTACAAACAGAGCATGTAGGAAATTAAAATACAAAGTTTGCTACAAAAATCTCCACAAGGCAAATGATATACCATTAAAAAGATCATTGTATTTGGAATCCAACGCATTATGGAATGCAATTCAGAGTTTACTACGAGAAGTTATGACCGATTGAATCTTATTCACCAGGGAAGTAGAATTTATGTCTACTAGAGCAGAGGAGACAAAATCCAACATCTATGTCCACTCGAGCGGTGTTGTGAGATTATAATCCCGCAAGTGTACAGTTTGTTTACAAGTAATAAAGTGATGTGTAGAGTATCGAACCCACGATGACTAGATACCAATTTAATCAATTAATTTATAACTCAACTTTTAACAAAATAAAGAAACACGTATTTGATTTTTGTTCGTGATTCTAAAACTAACTAACTATTTTAATTAAACTTAAAATATCAATAAGCAATTTTAAATGATGAGAATGAATTCGAATTTTACCGACATTAGGATTCACAAATCCACCTACACGCTTTATAATCAATTATCCGTTAATCACTTTTAGCTCTTAATTACCTTGGATTGAAAATCGGTGTTCCTAAAATAATCAAAAACCTCTCTCAATGGTCAATCAATTCTATACGATATGCGAACCTAATTATCTCTAATTAAGCTTCGAACATAAACATATGCATTAAAATCTCAAGAACACCTAAATAGATTTCATAAAGCATAATAGTAATCTCTATCTATTATTGGACCCTATGTTATTCAATACCACGTGTTTAATCTATATTGAATCTCTCGACTTCAATACAGATCACAATATATTCTAATGGTGATCAAGCATTAAAATAATGGGAATAATGAATAAAGAATAATCAACCCAAAAACAATTAATTACTAAAAAGGAAAAACTTCTAATTAATTAAAAACGCGATGTTTCATCGTTCATCCTAGAAAAAGTAAGTTTAGTCAGACATGATTTCGTTAATTAACGAAAGAATTGTATCAATCATGTTCCGGCGAAAAAAGAAGAAGAAGAAATAAATAAAACCCGTGACTCTGGCTGAAGAATTTTCAATCTCGTGCCTTGATCTTCGATTCTCTTCTTGTATCTTCTTCCCAAAATTTGTCTCTTTTGTTCTGGCTATTATCTGCTTTTTATAATGTTCTCTCAACCTTCCAAGACGTGATTTAGGTAGTTGAATCAATCTGAACTTGGTAGTATTTCAATTCTATCTGGAAACTGCCTAAATTCTACCGCGTATAGCCTTGCGATCGCATGGTTCAAGTGGTTAAGGTTCTGCAGTTTATTTTCCTCTTGTGTGATTGTAGCCATTACTAACCATGCGATCGCATGGTTAGTTTATTTGAATTCCTGGTTCATTCCTTTAGTATTTGCATGTCAAGCCCCTGAAGTATCTTTTCTTAACAGTTTGAGTCCCATTTTCTTCTATTTGCTCTCTTTTCATCCGATCGACACTTGAATTTGATTATTTCCTAAATTAATAAGAAAATAACATGCAATTAAACTAAAATCATATAATATGACTCATAATCGTCCCTTTTTATGAGCTCCAATAAGTACAAAATTGTACTTATCAAGCGGCATAGCAGAAATCTGTGTGCGCAATTTAATTTTGTTAATTTTTTTTAGAGTTGTTTTGGAAAGTCTTTGCACGAATTTTGAGTTCTCAATTGACACATGTCTACCGAGCTTGTGGGACTGTTGGAATCGCTTTGATCATTCTTACCAACCAGAAGATCACCTCCCCAAGGCTTTAGCTGTAATAAATCTCAACAACCACAATACAGACTCTCCTCTATATGCAGACTATGGTGCTACAACACATATGTTGAACAATCCAGCTTCATATAGAGTTCGAGAGTCCATATATGTTGAAATAGGGTAAGATCCATTTTTGACCAAAATGCATTTTTTTCGAAGAACTTTTTGACTTTTCAAAGTAAATGTGGATGAAATGACCAAATTATCCTTCATTTAAAATATATAACAATTTTGATAAAGGACAATTTGGTCATTTCCATATTTGAAAAGTCAAAAAATGTTGGAAAAATGAATAAAACAAGCTCTAAGTCTTGAAATATTTCACGTTGGAAAAGGTAAATTATAGAGCAAATACTTAACTGATTCTTGAAATCTGAAAAATATCATCTCGGTTGGTCAATTAACACTTGATAACTCGTGTACTAGAGATTTTACTGCTCATCATAAGAATCCCCATGCCAGGATAATTGATATTCGAGGGCGTGAGGTAACTTTGATAGGCCGATGATATTCAAGGTGATGAGGTGGTGATATAAACGTATAATATTATATAAACTTGTATTTTTTAAGAGTAACAATCAGTTCAAAACTTTTTGAATAATCATCATACTTTCAAAATTGTTATCTCAACAATGAACTTTAATTTTATCTTATTTTAATAGTCACTATAATTTTAACGATATTTTCCATATGTCACTCCAAATCATTTGAAAAATTAATAATTTTGTTTGTCATGTCTTCAAAATCGTTAATTTTCAAATGATTTGGAGTGACAAATAAAAAACAATGTTAAAAGTACAATTTTTGCTGAAAAATAACATTGAAAGTGTAGTGACTACTTAGAAAATAAGTTTAAATTACAGTGACTATTAAATTTTTTAACCCCAAACCTTCAGTACGAATCATGCTAATCTTTACAAGATCTCATAAATGCAAAACATGATAACGTTTGTACTAATAACGTGTTATGAAACAAAGAGAATATAAGAACATAATTTGTTAGATATAGTCAAAACTCAACTGTAATTATGGAGAACAAAAACTCCATATATATACTTTTTCCAAAAAATTACAAATGTTTTTAATAAAACTGTCACGTTTTTAACTCAATCGAAGTATTATTACTGTTAGTCCATTGGATTTTCATGCAATCAAAATATTACTCGACAATATTAAAAAAAAAAAAAAAAAAAAAAAAGGTAATGTTATCTTTTGTATTGTCGAACCATCCCCAGAGCCGTGTAACGAACATACTCCAAATAGAAGATTACTATATGACAGAGTCCTCTAGCCTCTTAATACAGAAAAGATTAACCGAATGTCAAGATTAATATTGTTACTAGCAATAATCAGGGATTTTCGATTGTGCCTAATTAATGATTAAAGCAATTTCTGTTAGACATGAGTTTAAAAAAATTTATGCCAGAAAGAATGTAACAAAATCCATAAATCACTAGTAGAACAAAGCATAAGACTCACTAGCAGAGCAAAGGGCTGAGAGTACCCCCTAAGAGCAATCTTCTCATAAGAAATATTCAGTGAATTCATCCAAATATCTGACATTCGACCAATTTATTTAGCTGAATCACCAGCCTCTGCAACTTCACTAGCGCATTGAGATACGTAAGGTTTTAGCTGCAAGGAAGCAGTATAAAGGGTATCAGCACCAGTTACAACTTACAAGTGATAATAAATCAAGTATAAAGTCGACACTTAATATAAATTTCCAAATATTCCAAAAGAGGGGGCATAACAGCCCCCACCCACCCACACGCACACAAATATAGAGGCAGGTTCTCATCCACAAACAGATTAAACGCCCTCATATGCCATATATTTATCCAGCTTTCCTCAACCTAGCACAGGACCCTCTAGGATACGAATAACAAGTACCCTTTTGCTTGTAAGTGGCAATGTCAGGTTCCACAACCATCACCGAAAGCAGCAATAGCAGCAGGGCCCGGATGAACACCAGGAAATTCCATCAACATTTCATACGATAGATGTCACACCACAAATGATACAGTATGTTGTAAAAAAAGAAGCTCTGCCCATATAACTGTGACTTGCTCATCTTTCACACTATCGATTCGATTCAATCTATTACCATCGCAATGTCTTATTTTAGCTTCCATCCACCATATATAATTCTAAGAACCTCCTATTTATATATGCGGTAACCACAGGTTGCTTTACAAAAACCCTGGGGGTAATAAATATTTAGTTGCTTAACCCTCCCAGAGGTTCTCTGTTCATGCCCTTCGCCACCATTTTTCCTTCAGTTTTCTTTATCTGGTTTGGGAGACTTTCCCCGCTAGCACCAACATCCAATTCGTCACCATCTTCCACTTATTCACCTAAAGAAGCATGGAATTATCCAGGGGTGAACTTAGTACCACAGTGATTAGGATAAGCATTTAATTTTTGCAGCATCAAGTTAGTGGGAGCCTGAGCAGGCTGTAAATCAGAACACAAATCCACATTTGGCACACACACACACACACTGCTTTACTGTCCTCTTGCTGTACAACTTTACTACCTTTCTTTGCAGCCACATGTTGCTTAGGCAACCATTAGGCTTGGGGGAGGCTTATCCCCTGTCTTTATGATGCCAATATCAAACTCTAGGAGCATCATGGTGGTAACAACTCATAATCTGCACGGTTAAATGCATTTTGATCACAGCACTGCAGGCAACTCCAATGCTGCAGTCCTTGATCAGTGAACAAGGGGTTCTTGATACAACTAGCAAATCATCTAATCACATTAATGTTCCAGATATAAAACTTCAATTCCGGGAATCTAAATAGAACTGCCTACAACACTTCTTTAGCTAGCCTTTTGTTAGGGGTTCACATTCTTTAAAAGAACTATTTGAGGCTTACGCCTCAAATCCCGCCTTACGTGAGGCTAAAATAAAACGCCTCAAAACCCACACCTTAAATGCCATTTGTGAGGCTTACGCCTCGATTTTCTTAGGCTTATGCTTTTACTTAGCACATGTTTGGTAGTACTTAAATTATAATTTCAGTTGGTCAAACATACTTTTTATCCATACACCCAAAACTTACAGCCCACTTTTTATCCACACGTTAAACCAACAACTTATAATATGAGCACTTAAAAAATAATTTCATCACTACCAAACATACACTTAGTCAAGCTTAAGTCTCAAGCCAACTAAGGTGTTCACGCGTTTACCTTGTATTTTTCAAATATTTAATTATTGGCCTTAGATTTTTGAGTTATTTCTCTATAACCTAAAATGTTTTACGGGTTTTTTCATTTTACTTTTTTGTACCTACACAGAAGGAAAACGGGAAGGAGAGTACACCATTGCAATTGGAGGATAATGACAAAGAATGAAAAGTAACTTATAATGAGGATGATGATGTTAATGATTCCTTAAAGATCATATTAGTTGTGAGATATAAGAAATTTTTGAGTTATTCCCACTTTTAGTATATAGATTATAATTTTGTTACATGATTAGTAATTTGAGAACTTATTATTTTCTATTTTCTTGAGATATTTTATGTTTGTTTACAAGTTCAACTTTTAATTTTGCTAATTACTTTTACTATGGATTTTTAAAAGGATTTACAGTACATTATGAGCATATTTTTGAATTTTTATATTCTTTTGAATTCTTTTATTGTTCTATCTTGACGCCTGCATCTCGAGATTCACAGAGATAGAACGCCTCAGAATCTGATTAAGTCTTTTAAAACATTGGAGGTCCATGGCCTGAAAAGCGGGTTTATTGTAAATATGCTGTGGAGATTGGTCCAAGACCTAACAGGTCTGCATTCCCATTTTCAAATTTAAACACAAAGACCTCAGTATTCAAGAGGAATAGATGCAGCTTACCTTGGGTCTATATTACAGAATAAGGATACTGAAAAATTTTGGGTGATGTTTTAGGCAACGAGTCTATATGACTACTTGTGGAGATGGGATTGGGAAGATCAGAATGCACTTTCTTTGCTCTTTTCTCCTTTCTTCAACATTGATTATTAACTTGATAAACTAATCAAACTAATCTCCTCTCCTCTCAACACCATCTTACCACACTTCATACGCCCAACTAGTGATAGAAATTGGAAGGAATATAAAACAATTTATAGATGAAAAATGCCATTTCCTTCAATGGGTGATACAATCTCTTAAAGCTTCAAATCAAACAGAGACTCTCAATCATCCAAACACTAAAGGACTTAATTCTTGTTGTCTAGAAAATGCACACGAGTCCTTGCATTTTCAAACTATTGAGTGTATGCTTGGTAAAGCGTTTTGTAGATTATGAATATGTTTGGTAAATATTTTTGTAAATTATAATTAATGGATCCTACGAAATGATAAAAGTTGTGGGACCTACGAAATGTATAGATGAAAATTATGTTTGACTGGCTTATAAGTGTTTATAAGCACACACAAACATATTCTATAAGTAGTGGGTCCTACGAAATGTATGGATAAAAATAATGTTTGACCAGCTTATAAGTGCTTACAAGCACCATCAAATCTGCTCATATATAGTATTATCATTGTTTATATTTGAAAAATAAAAATTCATTTTAGATAAAGTACCTTGAAGTCAATCAAATCTGGTACCACATAGTTCGGCAACTTTTCAGGTACCACAACGTAACCACCTGTATCAAAATGTTAAGAAACTCCATTGTTAAGAACCTTTAATTTGTATAACAGTATAATCTTAAAACTTTGTCTAACTATGATTCCTCATGACATTCACAAGCATTTAAACCTCAAATGAGGAGAAATGAACATATCTTGCATAGATACACCTGAAGTTGGAAACCTCAGAGACTCAGAGTGCATAGTTACTATCTACGTTCCACATTGCCAAGCCATACAAATTTAAAAGCAGCATTTATTGAAAATCTATCACATGAGAAGACTTTCATGTTCTGCAAATTTTAAGTTGTTTATCTAAATTTTTGTGTTATTTTCCTTCCAGATAATCTTGGATGCCTAGATTTGGGGAAAAAAAAAGAAAAGAAAAGAAAATGAATTAACCACCCTAGAATCCTAGTTTAGCTAGCAATTCCCTTTGAGACGGGATTTGAGAACAATCATGTAAAAGACACAAATGAAAATATAGAGAATTATTTTTTCTGTTGAGCCGATTATAGATTAGTAATTTCACTTAAAAGTAAACTAGCAAGTTAAAATCTTACAAATCCAGTTGGATAACCTTGTCTAGCAAGAAAATAACATAATATTTTATCACTTTAATCATACTAACCAACTTATATTATATAGACAATCCTCAAAATAGGTCAGAGCCTCCCTAGTATATTTGTTTCACTGTCAAAAATTCAACAAACACGTGATTCATCATGCATTGGGGGAAAAATCTTCTTATTCATTTAGCGTCTCTCTAACACATGTAAGCACTCTAAAACACAAGCATCAATCGAGATGCAATAGAAGATACTAACTTGGTGGACTTCTTGGATATTTAGGGGGGAAAACTTCAACATACTTTTCAAATTAGTATAACTGGTATCAAGTACAGCAAGTGGTCACATATTGTCACCAGCAGTGGAAGACATTTCTAACAATCATATTATTAACCCAAGTATCATTTGATAAATCAAATAGCATCATAGTAATTTTATAACTTCTTGAAGCACAACAAAGATACTTAACTACAGAAATAAGACAGTATTTCTTCAAAGGTCCAAAGTAGTTATAGACATTTGCTAACTTGAAAGAATTTAAAGCCCACAAAGTAAATGATCATGCTATCAAAGGGCACATTAAAATTAAAAAACAGAAGAACCATCAGCGCAAAAACAAATAAATACCAAAGTTGTAGAAACAATACCTTTGCGAGTGTGGAAACCAGTGGGCTTGCAATTCTTTCCCTTGTAATAACCTTTAGGACTCCTTTTTGATGTTAGAATATCAAGTGAAGACGTACGCTTTCTCCTAAACGCCCTCCCTATTCCCATTATCAATCCTAGCGGCATTTTACTGGCTGTTCCTCGCTCTACAAATGAAACAATTAATCGAGTAAATGTTCCTCACTTATTGGGATTTTTCAATTTCACCCTTTAAGTTTCCCCCTTCGCGTAACTAAGGTTCAAAGAGGTTGAAGCTTGGAGATGGCTTGTGGTGGTAGAACCCAAATTATTATTAGTTTTGATTAATTTTTCAAGAATTCAAGTCTTTAATTGTTCAAACAACAGTTTTGGGACATGGTACCCTTTGGCGTATTAAATATTTTATGGGATGTTTATTGAGAAACAAATGTCCTTTAAAGTTGTGTTCTTTCTTTAAAAGTTTTACGTAGCATGTTTTAGTGGCACTCGGTTCTTAGGACGCAGAGGCATCACAAGCTATCTTAGACTAACAAACGGGAGAGGGAAAGGAAGGGATTTAAGTTGTTGAGTTTGTAGGGTTAGATTAAATACAACTCATCTCCAAGGCTAACATTTGCTTTTCAAGCTGTGAAAATAGTATGTCATCCAACACAAAATGGGCCTTTTAACATACTGGTATCAAGGTTATGTTTATGTGACTATAAAAGAACACTATCATACAAGCCTTGTGTATCATAATTATTGTTAAAATGGGTCATTAAAATTATTTTGTAATTTTTGTGTTTTTCAATGAAGAATAATCTGCTTTTAAAAATTCAAGTACATTGTGAATTATCTCTATTTGGTGTCTCTTACACCTTTTCCATGTTTTCCAACTAACCTCTTTACAAAGGGTAATAAGGTATTGGTAGATGCAGAGAGAGAGATTAGGTTATTAAGTTTATAACCATGTTGAGGAAAGGAGTAAATAGCCAAGAAAGTGTAAAAATGGTACCTGAAAAGTTGCAAACTCTGTGGTACCAGATTAGATCGACTTCAAGGTACCTAAAAAGTTGCAATATATCAGTAAAACATGTTTTTTGGTTGTTTCCTCTTTTATGTACACAATCAACAAGCAAGCTCGCAAATGACATACAAAAATCACACTCCAATCACCTACCATTCCTCCCTCTATAATAGACTTAATAGTATACACACATAAAAGTAAAAGATAAAGGGTAAAAACTTGAAAGAAATAGAGAACGCAGATCTAATAATACTGTGTGAAACAACTTGAAGCCGAAAAAGTTGATACCTTACTAATTGTTTTCAAAAAAATCTACAATTAAAAAATTTTCCAAGCCTGGAAAACGTTGAGTCATCTATTTTATTTAAGCAAAGGCCTCTCTAATTATTTTTGTCCAAAAATCCTCCTTTATAAGCAAATTGACAAATTAAACCTTGTTAAAGGGCTTCATCCTTGAAGATTTTAAACAATCCCAGAAGATAATCTTTAAAGCCTGTTACAACTTCCGTAGACAAAAGCTACCTACTAATTTGCAATAGCATCGAGAACTATTAAAGAGTAGCTAATCTTGTCTTTGCTTCAACCCTTTTGTTTTGTCTACGAAATACTGCATCGAAACTGCCAAAAAAATTGCTGACTTGTTGAATCAGCAGAAAAAATAGATTTTAATTATTTTGTTAGGAACTTATTTCTTTGGGAGACAAGAATTCAAGAGACATATGGTCGAGAAAATCGCTGTCGCGTATGGAAGATTACCATAAAAAATAAAAATAAAAATCTAAGGACCTAGAAGATGAGAATGGCGATAAGGATTGGCGGAAACTTAGATCGAGGCTGTGTTGAAATTAAATCATTACCTTCCAAGTATGGTGATGAAGAAATCACTGCAACACAGGATAAATTGGCGCCAAGGAACCCTTCCCGCTTGTCCCCTCCTGTGCACTTACGAATTAAACTAAAAGAAGATTGGCTTTTGACTGCGCTTTACATATATTATTATTACTAGTGTATGGACCCGGTCGAATCTCACATTACAACTTTATTTGCGTTGAAAAATAATAAGAAGAATAAGATTGGTACGAGAGATTTGAAGAATAATAAAAATAAATAAGAAGAGAGATTTGATGAGAGAATTTTTTTTTTTTTTTAAATAGAAAAGAGGCGTATATCCTTTTTTGTGAGTGCAATGAAAATTTCGATCGGTGATTATAATAATCAGTATACCGCTTACACGGAATAGGTTTCGATCGTAGAGTCAGAATTTTAATTCAATAGTAAATGAATATCATGAAGCAGTATAATTATGGGTTGCAAAATAATAGCAAATGAAGAATGAGTTAAATTTGATAAATAGATGACGAAGAGATCAACAATTCTTATTTAATCTTTTTTAAAACAAGCGTACAGTGTATTTTATCGTGAGTAGAGGTGAAAACTTTTTACGATCGTGATTAAACAAAATAAAATAGATTTCTATTGAGTTTTAACTAGTATATACTGTGGGATCCGACCGTATGGTAGAGTGATGATTTACAGAACGTGGATTTTCAATTTTAACATGATGAATTTTGCAAAAGAGAACACGGAGTAGAGAAGAAGAGATTTGAAATGATGAATTGTTAGGTCTCGTTAGGGATTGATTTTGAAACTCAACTTATGATTCTCAAACAATTAAAAGTTGATTTAGGCGTTTGACAAAAATTTTAAAAATGATTATAAAATAATCTGACTCACCTAGCAGTAAATTTTGAGAGGCAGTAAAATGACAGCTTTTCATATTCTTCTTTTAGCTTTTATATTTATATATGATTAAAATACTCATTTTACCCCCTAATTAATTAAACTAATTCCTTTAATATCGTAGGTTTGTTTTCTAGTGATTTAAGTGATTTGATGTTTTATTTATTATATGAAAATAGAGAAATTGAGAACTTTTAATTAATGATAATTTTAAATTATTTGACGTTTTTCCTATTATATGAAAATGGAAAAATTGAGAAATGGAATTGGTGTAAGTTTGATACATAAAAAATAATTTAAATTTAATTAATTTTTGCACTATATGACTATACTTTTATTTTGTAGTTTTTATAAATTTTGAAATTTATTAAATGTTTATTATGTTTATTTTAAAATAATAATAGTGAATGCATTATCTTATTAAAAAATATTTGACAATATTATATATTACTATAAAATGAAAAAAAATGAATTTTACCACTTGTGATAATAATATTAATACAAAATAACATTATTATAATCAATATCATTTTTTTAATTTAATACCTTTATAACAATAAATCATTTTTATTTACCAAACGCTCAAATGCTGCTTTTAAAACATACAACAATTTTGAAACAAGAATGTACCAAACACTTATCTGATTCTTCCCTTCGTTCTACAACACATCGTGTTTAATTCTCTTAAAAGCACAGCAATACTAAACCAAACCTTAATTTGGGAAAGACAGACATATACTCCCTTTTTTGTGAGTAGCACTGAAAACCTATTTTATAGTCGATAATTAAATTTGTTTGATTTTATATTATCTATATATCTATATCTATAACTATCTATATTTTTATTTTATTATATATATTATAATAGAATAACCGTAAAAAATTTCACGAACACATTTTCCTGCCATCTTTTTCTTTCTAGATTTGATAAGTTTCTACCATAAATACTACATAAGAGTTTGTTTTATTTAATTGGTTTCACACATTGATTGTTTTTTTTTCCTTTTCCTGCAAAAAACAAAGTATAATATTTAATATTATATATAATAAATGCAATAACTTTTCAAATTCTTTTGTAAAAGTCAACATAATTTTCCGTCCAAAACGTCTCTGAATAATAATAATATATAATAATAATATATATAATTAATGAATTAATTACCCAATATCAGGTAATTAATAATCAAATTTAATGTGCAGCTCGAATGAGATTTCCAATTATTTATTTAATAAGTAATGGCCCAACTTCAGTTAATTAATTATCTGAATTCCAATACAGTGTAAATAGTACCGCTCGGTTCAGCTTTCCAAATGTTTTGAATTTTTTATGATACTCGGTAAAAATAAATAAAATTATAAATTGACATTTCCAATTAAAAAATATGCATCTTTCATAACAAGATAAATTCACTTCAATTATTAGTAAAGTAATTATATTCACACCACACTTTTTATTATTCACACCACGTTTTAATTGTAATAAATGTCCCCAACATTTGATATTTAGACACTTATGTCTATAATTTTTTTCATCGTATTTTTATCATTAACTTTTATTTAGTTTTCACATCTTGTATCTGATGAAAATTTTTGTCTAAATATTCTACTAATGTGCATTGAAATGAAGGAAAAATATTTTGTCAAACTTAAGTATTTGTTATTTATTTTAATTATGTAAAAATATATTAAAGGCAAAAAAAAAAAAATTTACGCCCTCCCAATTAATTTTTTGGACAAAAATCATCAACAAAGATAAATATAAAACATGTAAATTAATATGTTGATGATAAAAAATTTGCTAATTAAAGTTAAAGTCATAAATGCAAAAGTGATCAATAGTTGGAGAATTTCATTGCAATTAGAATGTAGTGTACTTAACAAATGATGTTGTGGTAATATAATTACCCTTATTAGTAATAACAAATTTGAATGCTACATTAATTAATCAATATAAGATTTAGAGTATGTAAATATTATTAATTGTCTACAAATAGAAAAACAATAAATTTACATAATATCATTAACGCAAATGCATCTTTACAATTTAAAAAATCAATTTTCAAATTATAATATACCGCACTAAAAATTAATTAATTGTCTCATACGCTACTATGACTATCAATAAGAGTCAGGGTCAATCTTTCTCCCGCGTGAGATTATATCTGAAAAAATCAGTTTTTAGTCATGGACAAATTTATGTGTTGTCTAGAGTTATAAATCGTACAGAATTGAAGATGTTAATTTGCGATAAGGATGGAGTGCCAACCAATTCGACAACAAACGTGGTTTTCAAAGAGGCGTTTGAAAATCTAGATTAGCTATGTTGTTTTTTTCAATATCAATGAGTATTCAAATGTTATTTATATGATATTTTTTTTATTTAAATGTAATAAATAAACAATATACTCTTAAAATATTTTAAAATCACAATCATGAAAAACAAGTGACGTGCATCACACGGGTGATATACTAGTTAATATATTAAAAAAAGATAACCGCCAAAACATTTGCAAGGTTTTCCCTCCAAAATTCCCTCCAAAACATTTGTACTAGGAATGCACGTATATTATTGAATGCACGTATTGCCTAACAATTTATTATTGTATTGAATGTACGTATGATATTAATAGGAAATTATTATCTAAATATTAATTATAGTGGTATTGATCGAAGATATTAGTGATTAGTATTTAAGATATTAGTGATTTGTATTAGTAATATAATTAAATTAAAGACTTAATTAAAATTTTTGATATATGAATGTGACTGTTCATTTTTTTATTAATATAAAAGTAAGAAAATTATGCATTCAACCTAACAAAAAGTGATGCACTATAAAATGACGATTCATATTCTCAATGCTTCATGATGCTTTCTAACATGCATTAATTCGCGTTTGAAACAGTAAATAGGTTCTACACATTTTTTGCATTTGGCATGATTAGAAAGCGTGCTTTGGTATATATATCAATAAGTTTAGTATTTAAAAACTATAACAAAATACGTGATTTGTTTGTTTACATGTATGTTTTTGTCATATGAGTTTCCATTTGTGTTTCGAAATTGTGCATAAAAGAAATTTAAAATTTTTGCCTCTAATTATTTCTTTAGTTTACATTGACAGTAACCTCATCTAAAGGAATGATGCCAATTTTTAATTTGGTCGAAGAAATCAACCCATCGAAAATACAATGGACTATGAAGGTTCAGATTTTGAGCATTTGGGAGATACCCAGTTACAGAAACAATGAAGAGACGTACATTGTTGAAATAATATTCGTTGATAGAGAAGTATTTTGTCCTATTTTTTAAGCTCTTTTAATATTGTGCATATCATTTCAAGTGATTAATATTCTATTAAAATTGTAACTAGGACATCATGTGATTTGAATGGGGAGGTTTTATTATGATATAAATAAAGAATTGAATATAACAACAAATACAAAACCTCTAGATTTTTTGCAAAAAAAAAAAAAAAAAAAAAAAAAAATTGAGCTCGATTAATGCATTAATTGTACAAATATGACAATTTGCATCATTATTTACTTGCTCGATCCATGCAATATATGTAAAATACGACATTATGTGTTTTAATACTTTTATTTTGTACGCTCAATATTACTTCAACTTTTAAAATCAGAAAGAAATTTAAAATCTGTTGTCACTTTGTGTTTTACATTGGTAGACATTTTTTTATCTTGTCTAGATATAAAAACTATGTAGAACCAGAAAAATGATAAAAATTCATATCTTATTACGTCTGCATCATCATTTAGATTTTAAAGTTTATTTCATGTAGCATAGAAAAAAAAATATTGGTTCAATTCGACAATATATTTACAAATCGGGACGAAAAATAGAAGAAATTTATAAATTATTTGTCGATCAAAATGCCGAAATGTTAGATCTGATTAGTCGTCAATTTATTCGTTAGATCGTCCCAAAAAAAGGACCAAAAAATATTAATAGTATACTAGAAATAGAAAGATTCATTAAGATCTTGAATAATTCTTTTGTAGAATGATTCTTACTGCAACTTTTAAAATTAGAAAGAAGTTTAAAATCTATTCACTTTGTGTTTTACATTGGTTGACATTCTTCTTCTTTTTTGTGTGTTTTTATCCTATCTATTGATTAGCATTTAAATTTATTGTAAAAACACTTTCTTTATAAAGTAGTAATCACAACTTCTTACACAAAATACTTTTAAAATCTTTATTATGGTAGAAGAATTTATACAAGTGTGAAACATAGTTTAGTTAAGACATTTAAGTCATTAATCCACAAGGAATTGCTATATATGATGAGAAATTTTGTGATTGGGTACAACAGTATGAAGTTCAATGCCAAAACCCACAAATATAAACTAAATTTTATGTCAAAGAAGTAAGTTCTAGAAGTTGGGGATGATAGTTTTCGATCGCAAATTTATGTATTTAGGCCTTTCGGTGAATTATTATTGGCACCAGACGTTGATGAGATTGAGTTGTTTGGTAACAATTAAATAATATTTTGTGTTTACATTTTTTTATTTATTGAATAATTGATAACGTACAATTATTGTGGTCCATGTTTTCTGTCTTTTCTTTTGTTCAATTTTTTGTTCAGATATAATTGGTGAGGTCGTTGCCAAGGACATCGCTCGGTCTAAAGACATGTCCGGAAGAACTACCAAACTAATTGACTTTGTGCTCGAGGATTTGGATTATGAATTTACAAATTAATTATAATAATTATTATGTGTGGAATTAAAATGTAATTTATTAGTGTATATTTAATAAGATGTGATAGTTCAATTTTTTTTTATATGCATAATTTGAGAATAAGAAAATCGATTGTCTTGCACTTTGTGTGGTGATTACGTTGATGAAGTTAATATATTTTGGAATCTGATAATCCAAAATCAGTAATTATGTTACTTTAGAGTTTAGATGTGTCGTGCAAAAAAATTCAGAGATTGGTTTGAGGTGTTATTTATTTTATGTAATAGTTGATTATTTCGACGTAGTTGGTTAATATATAGTTTCATGAATTAGAGGCGAAATCAAAATATGTAATACATACTATGTTTCAAAAGTTAAAGAATTTCGTGACAAGTACGACTAATAATATTTTTTAAATATTTATATTTATTTTTTAGTTTTTTCACCATTTTCATTAATTTTTCATATATTTTTCTAATGATTCATTATAAATTCATTATAAGGCAATTAACTAGAAAAGAATGTATCTCTCAAAGAATAAGTTAGATATCTTCCGCTTCTATTTATTCTATTTTTGACGACCTTACAAGTGGGACCAGTGAGGTGAAGACTATTGAGCAGTTATTTATTTGACTCTTTAGAGGTATGTTATTCGCATGAAAATTATGTTATTATGTGATTGAATTAGTTAGTTGAAGACTTTGTCGTACGCATTTTTTTTTTTTTTTTTTTTTTGGTGTTAGATAGGCAATTGTTGGGTTTTTACTACTATTATAGCTATTGAAATCAAGATTGGTGGTATCTATCGTGTAAGAAGTGTCCCAAAAAAGTCAATGCTGTAGGTACAAGATTTTAATGTGAAAAGTGCAACCGTTTTAACATCGCTAGAAATCCTAAGTAAAATAATCTTTCATCATTTAAGTGTGTGTTATTTCTTCTTCTATTAATTTATGGTAAAAATTATAGGTTTTATGGTATAAGTCACAAAAATATGTATACATTTGAGTATGAATTGTGATTTTTACTTTAAATTTATGTAAAATTTAGTCAATTTGAGGTGGGTTAATTGAAAACTAATTTTAACATGGGTAATGGTCTATTAAGATTTGGTCCACTAAAAGGACCTCAGATATGTTAAAGGCAATTCTGGTCTTAACAGACTACAGGTTCGTTAACAAATCACCATCTGTTAATGATCTGCTAATAGACTTTATCGACAATGGTATTTGAATCTTTTTTTTGTAAAAGAGGTATTTTCAACTTAAATTTTATAAGTTAAACTATTTTCCCATTCCACTTGTTTGACTCGGCCTTTTAGCCAAAGTGGCCTAAAAAATTGATTGACAAAGATAATTAGTAATAGAATGGAGGCAAGACTCGAGGACGGAGTTTTGAAAAAGTGGAATTTGTATAAAGAAAGAATATAGCATATGTGATAATAACACAACATGTTCTAGTACAAGTGAGAGAACCCGTCTTGATTGTAATGACTAGAGAGATAAAATGTATAGATAGAAAGAATTTAAAAATTAGGTAATTTTCTAGTTTTGCCAACCAATTTTGCAAAATGTTCAATTTCATCCTTAATTTCAAAATAAATGTCCAATTTCATCCTACTATCTTGTTTCTATTTGTAGGTTAATTTCATAAATTAAGTATTTAGTTATTTAAATTTGATACGTAATTGTTGATGAAACTATGGTTATTTTTAATAGGCATTAAGATTTAAATAAATAGAATGTAAATGACTAATTTTCATCAAATTAACTAAATGTATGTTTGGTGAGTTTAAAAATAGTTGTTTTAAGATATTTTTATAAAAGTTGATGAAATGTGTTGTTGAAAGTTGATAAAACTTGTGGGTCCCACAAAATATGTGGTTGAAAATGAGTTTTAAAAAAATTAAAAGAAACTCCACTAAACATGCTTTAAGTTTTACATAAAAAAAAAAATCATGCTAATTCTTTTTTGTTATGTGATTCGTATGAATTTTAAAAGAAAAATCAACTTAATTCGATAGTCAATGGTTGAGTGTATTTTTTTATAATAATAATTGTTTGGTCACCATTTAAATAAAAAAAATCATTTTCAAAACCAAAAATTATCTAAACTAACATCTCATTTATGTAATTTCATTGCCACTAATTGCGCCTTCAAATACAATGTTCTAGCATTATATTCTATTAAAATTTTCTTGTGCCATGTTTAATTTTAGTATGAGATTTAGAGATTTGAGTGAATATTTACATTGGTAATTACATGGTAACCGTATGTTATACTTTAGTTGTGACATAATCGAAGACTTGCAAATGCAGCCAGCATTTTGTACTCAAGATTGCTCTAAGAGTACACGAGGGACGTATAGGTGTGTGAGACGCAAATGGGCCAAAAGTTGGACACGAGTAACCAAGGACGGAACCAAGAATCTACTTTGGGGGAGGCAAAAACTTATAAAAAGTTAATGTACGAACAAAATTCATATTGAATAGAAAAAATCCACAATACGACATTACCTATTGAAGTGGTGCTCGACGATCTTTTACAACATAAAATTCATCTAACAATTCAACAATATTCAACATATTCAATATCTAACCAATCAACTATCGAACATTAAATCTAATAAATCATAATTCAACCCATTATCCAATATAAACACAATTCAAGATCAGAAAAGACAAGTGAAGTACATATCCTACGTAGCTTGTTGTAACGTCAAATTGATTTTGACTTGGAGCAATCAAATGCACAAAGCCTAATATATAGCATCAACAAGACAACAACAAATGTTAAGCCTCAAGTTTAAATTACATATTGTAGTTAATTGAAATGATATTCATATTCTTATCTTGTCCAAAAAATTGAAAATTACTTCAACTAAAAAAATTGAAACCAACTTACCTGCTGCTACGTTTTCCAAGAAAATTGAAAAAAAAATTATCAATTACTTTTCCTTGCTTGCGAAATTCAATGTCTAAATTACAAAAAAAAAAAAAATTACATAAGTTTAATTATCGGACTCCTATGCAAACTACAAAATCTAATTACAAAAAAAAAAAAAAAAACCATACATACATGATACATTTTCGTTTTTTATTCAATAAACACAATAAATTCTAAATAATTTAAACATTCTTTTCAAAAAATAAAATTTTACAAATTTATGTTAAAAAAAAAAAAAATTACTTACCACTCTTTTTCTATGGCAAAATCTCTTCTACATCGTGGATAATGGGTTGGGGATCTAGAATAAGAGTTTTGACTTTTTTTTTATTTTTGATTTTGTGAAGAAAATAGGCGGAGAAAATAGGTGGAGGAGAGACGCGGAGAAGAGACGCAGTCGCTGATGCCTAAAGACCTAAGTGGATGAATAATGAATTGATTCATTCTTCAGAAATTGGATTTGGGGGTTACTAGGTTAGCATTTGGGCTTTATTTCTTTTCTATTTTTACATTTGGGCTTTATTTTATTTTTAAAAAAAAAAATGGTCTACATATATTTTGGCTTGGGATTGGGCGCCCGGACTTCGGACTTGACCCCTCCCCCCCAAAAAAAAAAAAAAAAACCATTGCGAGTAATGCAATCAAAGGTTAAAACTAGCTAGCAATGTAGGCAATTGACTTAAATATTCGATAGAACTTTGAAATGGTTTGTGAAAGACTATAAAAACATTGAGAACCTTGTGGAGAAAATCAATTATATGGAGGAACTTGTTAGAATATCCCATAATAAAAAAGAGAGATGCAAGAGAATTTTGTAACTAGATGTCCCATTAAAAAGTTTCATGAAACTTGTAATAGTTGTCTAGAATGTTCTAAAAACAACATTGCTATAAGAATCTATATAAATATCTACAAAAATAATCTAGAAAAAAAAATATCAACCATAAAAATAGATCAATCTCCATTATTCATTTAAAGGATGTGGGACTATAAATGATCAAAAAGACATCATTTGTAACCCACCAAAATAGAAGTAAGATGAGAGCTAAATTGTAATACCCTGAATTTCTCATTGGGACTCAAGTGCAAAGTTTGAGAACTTATGGACCAAATTGGAATTATTTTAGTTTTTGAGGGACAAAGTGGAATTTTGAGAAGTAAGACTACTATCTAAGATGTGAAGAACTCAAGTTTTGTTGTGGCAATATAAGTAAGTTGAGGATTGAAATGTAATTTGGGACTTAATCGCACTATTGAAAAGTTCAAGGACTAAACTAAAGTTTAGGAAATGTTAAATGTTATTATTTTCAGACTTGAAGTATTGTTTTGAGAATGACTATAAGTTATTACTTGAGGTTTAGAAGCATTACGGCAAGTTTTGCAAGTTTGGAGACCAATTTGCAATTTTGTTAAACTTTAAAGAATAAAAGTGCAATTTTGGAAAATTTGTGATTTGATGATTTTCAAGCCAAAAAATGTTCCTAAGATTGGAAGAAAGTGAAATAAGGTATTTGGTTCAGTTTGGTAGTTTCCGAAGACCATTTTAAAATTTTGATCTTGTCTAAAAATACAGCCAACACGTGCAATCGAGATCATTCTAAGAGTGTACGAGAGACATCTAGGGTGTGTGAGACACAAATGTGGCCAAAGGTTGGACACGAGTCACAAGGTCAAAGTTTAAAACTAGCTAGCAATGAAGGTGGTCGACTTACATATTTGGCAAAACTTTGAAAAGGCTTGCAAAAGACTTTAGAAACATGGATAATCTTGAGGAGAAAGTCAATTATAGAAAATTCTACGGGAAAAACTTGTTGAAGCATTCTAAAATAAAGAAGAGAGATGCAATAAAATTTTATAAATAGATGTCCCATTAAGAAGTTGTATGAAAATTATAAATTGTAATAGTTTTCTAGAAGGTTGTAGAAACAACACTACTAGAAGAATCAATATAAATATCTACAAAGAATAATCTAAAGAAAAAATATCAATCATAAAATAGAATCAAACACCACCATCCATTTAGAGGAAGTGAGATATAAATGGTCGAAGAGACATCATTTTTATCCAATCAAATTGGAAGTAAGTTGAGAGCTAAATTGTATTGCCTTGGATTTCTAATTGGGACTTTAAGTGCAAATTTTGAAAACTTGTAAACTAAATTGGAATTATTTAAGGGACCAAAGTAGGATTTTGAGAAGTAAAACTTTCATTTAAGATGTGAAGAACTCGAAATTTTGAAAGCAAATGGAGAACAAATTTTAGATCAAAGAATTATTGAGAAAATTTTTAGTAGCATGACTAGAAGATTTGAGCATGTTATTGTTGTTGTTGTTGCTATTGAAGAATCAAAAGACTTAGCCACATCATCGTAAAATAGCTTGATGGGATCTCTCCAACCTCACGAGCTTAGATTGAAGCAATTTGATAATGTTCATTTAGAACAAGCGTTTCAATCTCAAGCCACTTTTAGTCAAATTTCTAGAGGAATAAGAGGTGGTAGAAATTTTGAGTCCCAAAACAACAACAATTAGGGGTGGACTTGGATCAATTTGGGTCGGGTCGGGTTTCAACGATTTCAACCCAGCCCAAACCGACAAAAATTTGATTTGGCTTTTAACTGACAGATTCCGGCTTGAAACCAACCTAAACCGATTTAGGTCGGTTCAAATTTTTGATTTTGGGCCAACTTAAAACATTTTTTTTATTTTTTAATTAAAATCGAGTCGATTTCCAGTTGGTTTTACCCAACCTAAAAACAAACCCAATTTACCAAAAATTGACCCAAACCGGTTCAGGTCGGGTTGGATCGGTCGGTTTATGTGAATTTGCCCAGCCCTAACAACAATTAAAGCAAGGAAGAATCAAGTTTCTCTTTAGTGAGGAGAGAGAGAGAGAGAGAGAGGAGGCGAGGGTCGTGGTGATTTTTCTCATATTCGGTGTTACAATTGCAATCGTTTGGCGTTGAAAGAAGAATGTTGGTGACGAGTAACAAAATAATGATGAGTATACTCTTTTTTATAGCATGTAGAACACAAGAAGTTGTCGATGAAGATGTCTAGTGTCTTGACAGCAGTTGCAGAGATCATATGACTGACAACAAAAATATTTTTACAATTTTGAATGATTCTCTACAAAGTGAAGTCAAGATTGATGATGACAAGCGACTTCAAGTAAAAGAAAATGGTGATGTTCTTGTTCAAACAAAGAAAGGTGTCAAACGAATTATTGATGTATTCTATGTTCCACGTCTTAAACATAACATGTTGAGTGTTGGGCAGCTTCTTCAAAAGGGACATAACTTTATTTTCAAAGATGATATGTGTGAGATCAAAGGCAGAGATGATGTTCTTATTGCAAAAATAAAAATGTATCCAAACAAGATGTTTCCCTTGAACTTTTCATATGGTCAAAGCTCTTGTTTCAAAACTTTGGTGAATGATATTTCATGGTTGTGGCAATTTCGGTATGGACATTTGAGTTTTAGCTCATTGTCTCATATGTGCCAAAATCATATGGTAAGAGGAATGGTAAACATTAGTCAGAGAGATCATCAAGTTTGTGAAGCATGCATTCTCACGAAACATCATCATAATCAATTTCAGTTGGCAAAGCATGGAGAGCATTAAATCTACTTGAATTAGTTCATACTGATTTATGTGGACCTATGCGCACACCGTCAATTGGAGGTAATCATTACTTTCTCACTTTCATTGATGATTACAGTAGAAAGACGTGTATTTATTTGAAGAAAAAAATGGAGGTTTTGACTGCTTCAAAACCTTCAAAGCTTTTAGTTGAAAATCAGAGTGACTATAAAATAAAAACTTTACGTTCTGATCGTGGTGGATAATTTGTTACTTTGGAGAGTTTTTTTAAAGAGAATGGAATTCGACATCAACAAATTGCTAGTTACACTCCCCAGTAAAATAGAGTAGTCGAGCGAAAAAATAGAACCATCATGGAGCTAGCAAAGAACATGGTGAAAGCCAAAAGTATGCCTAATGAATTTTGGGGTGATGTTGTTACATGTGCTGTCAATCTACTAAACTGAACTGCAAGTAAAAGTGTTCAAGGAATGACTCCTCAAGAAACTTGGTGTGGGATAAAATCATGTGTTAGCCACTTGAGAGTGTTTGGCAGTATAGCTTACTCTCATATTCCAAATGAGGAGAGAAGTAAGCTATATGATAAATTAGAAAAATTTATCCTAGTGGGATACAATGAAATTCAAAAGTATATCATTTGTACAATCCCATCTCAAAGAAAATAATCATAAATAGAGATGTGCATTTTAATGAAGAAGAGTCTTGGAAGTGGAATGTTGGTGATCAAAAATAGAAATCAATTTCTGTAAATATTAAAGATAATGAAGGTGCACAAGTAACTAAACCAGAAGGTGTTGAACCATTATCCTCAACTTCTGGTACATCATCAAGTGATGAAGAGTCAACTTTGCCATCACTAAAGAGATCGACCCGACCACATCAACCATCTAAAAGGCATCCCTAAAATGACTATGTCATGGTTACTAGTGATGGAATGAATTTTGCATTACTTGTAGATGCAGGGCTAGTAAGCTTTGAAGAAGCATCCAAGAAGAAAAATGGACGATTGTCATGAATAAAGAAATATATGCAATTGAAATAAACAAGACACGGGAGTTGACAGATCTTCCAAAAGACAAGACATTGATCGGTGTTAAATGGGTCCACAAAATAACGTTGTATTCAAATGGTAAAGTAGATAAAAACAAAACAAGACTTGTTGTGAAAGGTTACAGGCAAAAGTTTGGTGTTGATTATGAAGAAAATTTTTCTCATGTAACTCGTTTGGAAGCAGTTCATCTACTTTTATCATTGGCAGCTCAAAAAGGTTGGAAGGTGCATCAAATGGATGTGAAATCAACTTTTCTTAATGACTTACTAGAAGAAGAGGTCTATGTCGAACAACCCCCGAATTTCAAAAAGAAAGGAGAATAACATATGGTGTATAGCTTAAAGAAAGCATTGTATGGCCTAAAACAAGCTCTAAGAGCTTGGTGCAGTCAAATTGACAATTTCTTTTTAAAGAATGGATTCAAAAGATGTCCATATGAGCATGCACGCTACACTAAAGAAGATGAAAGTGGTAAGTTTCTTATTATTTACTTGTATATTGATGATCTTATCTTTATAGGGAATAATGAGAAAATGCAAATGAATTTTAAAAAATCCATAATGGAAGAATTTAAGATAACCGACTTGGGACTTCTTCATTACTTTCTTGGAATTGAAGTAAAACAAACAGATGAAAAAATCATTATTTCTCAATAGAAGTATGCAAAAGATTTGTTAAAGAAATTTAGAATGAATAATGATATCCTTTGCAATACTCCTATGGAGGCAAATTTGAAGTTAAGCAAAGATGATGTGAGTGAAGAAGTTGATGCTAGTCTTTATCAAAGTTAATGGAAAGTCTAATGTATTTAACAACAAGAAGGCCAAATTTAATGTTTGTTGTCAATATGTTGAGTAGATTAATGACTTCACCAAAGAAAATTATTTAGGAAGCTGGTAAAATAATCCTTCATTATGTTGTTGGCACTAATGATTATGGGATTCATTACAAGAGATTACAAAAATCAATCTTAATTGGTTATAGTGATAGTGATTGGGGAGAGATACAGATAATCACAAAAGCACATCGGGTGTGTTTTCAATATTAGTTCAAGTGTAGTTCCTTGGTTTTCAAAGAAACAATCTGTTGTTGCTCTCCATTCTATAGAATCAGAGTATATTGATTTTGTGTGCAGGTTGTTGTCAAGCTCTATGGCTGTGGTGGATGTTGAAAGAATTCAAGTGCTATCAAGAGAAAGGATGTTGCTCTATTGTGATAATAATTCGGCAATTGCACTTAGCAACAATCCAGTTTTTCATGGAAGAAACAAGCAATCAGAATTAAGTATTACTACATTCGAGACTTGATCAAAGAAAGAGAAGTAGTGGTCAAACATTGCAAGACACAACATCATATTGTAGACATTTTTACAAATGCATTGAAGGCTGAAACTTTAGTCAAATTGAATGAGAAACTTGTGGTGTCTCGAGTGTAGATTAAGTAAAGATGTTAGAATATTAATCGAGACTCAATGAATCTTGATCTACATCTAAATTTTATTGTTGATTAATCTAGTTCTATTCATATATCTAGGAATTTTAATTAAGTGTTTACTTTAATAACTAAGTTCATGTATTAGCAATGAATTATTATGTACCAAATGTAGTATAAAAAGGGGTTGATCAATAGAGAAAAAAACACAAATTGGGTTAAGAAATACTTGTGAGTTTTGATAGTACAATTATATTCTTTTAAATTTATACCCTATATTTGTGTGAATTTGTTTGAGGCTCATAAAGCGCTTCCAACAAAAATGTGTTTCTAAAATTAAAATACATTATTTAAAAAATAACTCTTTAATTATGGTTAATAACTAGTATGTCACCCGTGCGATGCACGACACTTATTTTTCATGATAGTGATTTTAAAATATTTTAAGAGTATTGTTTATTTATTACATTCAAATAAAAAAATTATCATATAAATAACATTTGATTACTCATTGATATTGGAAAAAAACAAAATAACTAATCCATATTTTCAAACGTCTCTTTGAAAACCACATTTGTGGTCGATAATTTTAGTTAATACAATATTTCAGCACATTTAGCATTTACCACAAACATATCAAAGTGTAGAAATTACAACACATATCCCATTGTGTTAATTCCAACTCATTTAGCTTTTACTACAAATATATGAAATAGTGGATATCAAAACATATACATAATGTGTTAATTTTATCCAAATAATTTCAGCCCATTTAAAATAACCCGTTGAAGCGAATTTGGGCCCAAAAATTCCACACAATTAAAATCTGTGATAATTTTACCATCTACTACAAAATATAAAATAATTTAAAAAATTATTTGAATTTTTTTATTCTAAATATACTGTTTTTTATTTTTATTTTTATAACACTTGTTGTTTCATTTGTTATGTTTGTTAATAACAAATGTAACACATTTATTATAACTAAAATAACAAATATAACAACAAGTGTTGCAAAAATTAAAAAACAGTATTTTTAAAATAAAAAAATATGACAATATTTTAATAAATATTTTATTTATTATGGTTATTTATGAAAAAACTCCTTAAAATCTTGACAACCCGAATATTTTAAACCATTATACAATTTCCTTCATCCCATTTAGAATTGCCCATCCATAAAAACCCAAAACACAGTTAAGACATTGCTAAGCCCATGATCCATTATCCCAATTAACTCAACCCACAATAACGGCCCAAAGTCTGCACAATATAAAACATTTTGTACCCTAATATCCCATATATTCTAGTTTATTCTACCTCCAGCCGCACAAAACCCACACCCTCCATCCACTCTCACATTATTTCTCTCTATAATTCCCTCTGTTTTTTAAATTTTCGAATCACATGCATAGATAAGTTTTTCTAATATTCGACACGAATATTATTAGATAGATTTTTTTTTCCAGTTATAATAACAGTTTAAATCTTATCATTTGTGTAAATCAAATGAATATATTTTTCTATCTCTATTTAATTGTCAGATTGTGTATTTATATATGTTTTCTAAATTGCAACTAATTGTAACTGTTTCTTAGTTAATCATATTCTGCAAATTTATTATTTTTCTATTTGTAGATAATTAGTAATATTTACGTATTATAGATCTTATATTGATTAACTAATGTAGCATTCAAATTTAGTATTACTAATAATTGTCTAGTGATATATAAATAAGTTTTTTTGTTTTGTTTTTGCTTACATTAGTTAATTGTATTATTATTACTATTAAATGACTTGTTTCATATTTATTGTTGGATTAGGCAACAATCTTTTAATAATATGACGAAAAGCAAAAAAAAAATATAAATCCAACAACTACCAACCAATCTTGATCACTTTCTATAGCGATTAAGGTAGCAATAATCCAACAACTACCAACTTGAAATGAAATCTAAATGTTAATAAAAACAAATGAAATTATACAAATTTGAAGCGAACAAAAATAGTAAATAGTTGCCACAATTAAATGGATTACAATAAAAAAAACAACAATTGTAAATATTTTCTATTATATATATATATATATATATATATATATATATATATATATATATATATATAGATTTATATCCAAGATTCTACCAATTCTTCAATTGTTTTCATATCAGTTACTCCACTTTCCAAGTCTAAAGATATTGAGTAGATTGAAGAAGATGATAACTGACTTATTATTTGTGAGCTACAATCTACATCATTCAACAACCTTGTACATGAATATTATTATTAATCATAGTAGTCATTGGAACTTACAAAAGTATCTAGTTATACAAAAGTATCTAGTTAATAAACTAACTATACAACAAATAAAAGTCCAAAAAAAATTTACTCATACCTATTATGAAAATCATTGATTTCATCCATAAGAGCATCTACCAGGAGCTTGGTAATGTAATAGGTGTTACAAATTCTAATCTCCCGTGCAATCAATTATCACAAATATACATATTAAAAACTAATATAAAATAAAGATATCAACAATGCATTATGTATTACGAATCTTAAAAAGTAAACAACATAAAAAATAATGTAGGGTGTGTTATCACATCTTAATGTTGACTATACCATACATGAGACCAAAAAAAAAAAAAAAATATGTACAATATTTAAATTTGACATGCGTAAGCAAGTAAAAACCTGTGCATCAGCGAAGACCATCTCAAGGCTATTTACTTCTGCCTTATTGTCAAAGCAAGGAATCTCCCAAACCCTTGCAACCCAAACATTTAACCTCCATTGAGTCTTTGTAGAGTCCACTTCACTGATGAAGTTACACCGTCGACCATAATCACGTGAAGAAATGATTCGTAGGAAGGGTTTGAAGTGATTTATACTGGTTGGATAAGGTAGGTTTGAATCATATTTTATTTTGTTTTGGAATATTGTAATTTTTAATTGAAATTGTATATTCATAATGTTATTCATATTTATCGACTAAGCATTGGGAAGCTGAACCGGGTATTTACACAATATTGGAAAAAAATATATGTGGCAATTCTTTTGGCTGGGACACAATATTGGAATAATTAATGATAATAACTTAAGTAGTGCAATTACTTGTTTTTTTAATCATTGGGAATCTAATACCGGATGCACATTAAATCTGATTATTAAATACCTGCAATTATATATATAATTAAATAAATAAATAAATCCATAATAAATTATTATATATATATATATATATATATATTTGTGTGTAAGTGTTGTGTGTGTGTGTGTGTGTGTTGTCAAAAAATATATATCCATAATGTTATTCATATTTATCGAGTAAGCATTGGAAAAAATCGGTATTTACACAAAGATTGGAGTTTTTTATACGTGGGAGTTTTTTTGGGCGGGACACAGTGTTAGAATAATTAATAATAATAACTTAAGTTGTGCAATTACTCGTTTTTTGAATAATTGGGAATCTATGGGATGCACATTAAATCTAATTATTATATACATGCAATTAGTCAATTAATTAATGAAATTAAATGTTTGTGTGTGTGTGTGTGTGTGTGTGTGTGTGTGTGTATATATATATATATATATATTTACATAAAATATATGTGGGAGTTGTTTTGGAAGGGAAAATTGGTTAACTTTTATGGATGACTATCATTCTTCTATATTTAATAGTGAAATTCACGTGCAATGCACGTGTTGTATTTTAAATAAATATTTAATAGTATGGTCATTGTTAGTGAGTTTTTTAATTATTTTTTTACTTATGAAGGACTAAGTAAAACATATATTAAAACTTATTGAAAAATTACGTATTATTTAAAAGGGTGGGCGATATAACTTCAATTGATCTTTAATAAGAACGTTGTTCAATTTTAGATTATGTAATGAATGGTGTGTAGTTCACTAACAGAATTGATTAATATAAATTCTAAAATTGAATACTTCAATTATGATTTCACAAGATTATTTTGCTTCTTTAAAGTTTAAATTTATTTCATATTTATCCTTATTATGACCTGACTTTGTAAATTGTTTCAATTTTTCAATTTAATTTTGTTTATTCTAATGTATCAAACATTAATAAAGTTTAAATCACACGAGTGTTGTGAGATATGCATAAGAATCGACTCGGACTCGGTCTGTTCTCGATTTTCGATTCTAATTCTTAATTTTATTTTTAAGAACTGGACCGAAACCTCTAGTTCCTATTATAGAGGTTCAATTCCATTTAAAATGCCAACTACTTAAAATAACACATCAAAATAGGCCCACATAAATGTATAAAATATATTGAGTTAGAAAAAGTCAAACTTTCTACCTATATTAAAAGTGCGAATTTTAGTTTACTATTTAAAATGGTCAACTAAAAAGAAAAATTGGCACAAATGATCCCTCACCTTTGTCCTCAGTGCAGAAATCATTCCCAACATTTGCTTTTTACATGGAAATTGGCAAAAACGTCCCTAACGTATGGACCCGGTGCGTGCAAATCATCCTTACTTTTCAAATTTTGACAATTACATCCCTTACCTATCCATGTAGTGCCCAAATCATCCTTTTGAATGGAATCCATCCAATATTCCGTTAAATCTTTGGGATTTTGGCGCAAATGGTCCATAACCTTTGTTCTTAGTGTGGAATTGGTTCCTAACGTTTATATTTTGGCAAACAAGTTCCTAACCTATGTGTTTTAGTGCGAAATTAGTCATCATGGATTGAAAAAGACAAATATACCCTTAGTTTTAATTAAAAAAAATTGTATGTGAATTCCTAATCATTACAAAATGTGCAAATAAGTCCAATACTTTTATTTTTTATAAAAAAATTAAAGAAAACTAATGAATTTTTTTTAATTAACTCTTTAATAATAAAAATGTCAAATAAAATTATTATTTTTATTATGAAGTAATAAATATATTATTTAAAATTAAAACTTTTATTTTATTGTTATATAAAAAAAATAACTTTGTCACAAACTTGATGTTCAATACTTTTATTTAATCGAGTTATATATTTATTAACTGCAAATATTAGAAATCTAATTATATTTTTTATATTTTAATTTATCGTTTTATTTTCATTCAAAAATAAAATATATAATGTGTAAATTAATTTTTATTAGTATTTTTATGTTAAATAAAAATGTAATAAGATAATTCAATGTCATAAAATTATATATGTCATTTTGTTATTTATTTAACTTTATTTTTAAAGTAAAGAGAGAAAAAAATTTATAAGTAAAGAGGAGAAAATGATTTCTCACAATGATTTCTCTTTATTACTTAATACTAAAAATAATAAATTTATTTGACATATTTATTACTAAAGTTTTAATTCAAAAAAAAAACTCATTAGTTTTTTAAATTTTTTATAAAAATAAAAAGTATTGAACTTATTTGCACATTTTGTAATGATTAGGAATCTACATACAATTTCTTCTAATTAAACTAAGGGTATATTTGTCTTTTTCATTTCATAAGGATCAATTTCGTACCAAAACACATAGGCTAGGGACTTGTTTGCAAAACATAAATATTAGGGACCAGTTCCACCCTAAGGACAAAAGTTAGGGACCATTTGTGCCAAAATCCCAAAGGTTTAACAGAATATTTGATAAATTCCGTTCAAAAGGATGATTTTAGCACTACATAGATAGGTAAGGGATATAATTGTCAAAATTTGAAAGGTAATGATGATTTGCGCACTAGGTCCATACGTTAGGGACGTTTTTTGCCAATTTTCTTTTTACATTGAATACTTCTAACATATGTGTTTTGGTGCGTACAATTGGTCCTTATTTGATGAAAAAAACTAAATATACTCTTAGTTTTAATCAGAGAAAATTGTAATTGATTTTCTAATCTTTGTAAAAGGTGCAAATGAATCCGATAATTTTTTGATAAAAAATTAAAAAAAAAAAACAAGTTCTTTTTTTTAATTGACACTTTATTGACTAAATTGATATTGTACTAAATTGTTTTGTATATTTTACGAACTATTATAAAATAACTAAAATTTAAGCTCATAATTATTAATAAATATGTTAAATAAAATTATTTAATTATTATTAAGTAATTATATTATTTAAATTTTAAAATTTTATTTTATTGTTACAATATAAAAAGAAAAATAATTTTGTCACAAACTTGATATTCAAATACTTTTATTTAATTGAACTATTTGTTTATTAACTTCAAATATTAGAGTTCCAATTGTATTATTTATATTTTAACTTAATTTTTAGAAAAAATTGGAGCAAATAATCCCTAAATAAATAACAAAATGGTGTATATAATTTTATTGTCATTTTTCTTTTGAATAATAATCCAATTCTAGAGTATTATTTCTGAAAATGATTTGTTTGCACATTAGCAATGCAAACTATATTTAGTGCTTTAGAAATTTGTATTTAAGATGCTACTTTTTACACACGGATAATTGTGGAACAATTTTAATTGTAATTAATATGTTTATTGACTAGTTTACTTTTTTACACTTTTGTGGCCCATTTTTGCCACAATCTCTAACTTGCATCAAATATATACAACTTCCACTAGCATGCTTAATTAACAACTGTAACATGATTTATTTACATTTAAAAATTATGTTGTTTTAAGAGCTTTAATTCGAACATGAAACGACTTGATCAATTAACTTATTAATTATCTCTAGAATCTAAAGCAACAAAGAAGATTTTTATGAACTTTTTATTCTGCCACTAAACACCATAATGATTGAATTGGTACACTTACCGAAGAAACTTAATTTGTTGTTCTTGAAAATCAAAATCTTTGATGATGTAAGCTCAATTCAACCCCCTATTTATCTTTTATTTAAGTTATTTGAAAAAAAAATGAAATTAATGTGCAGATATTGTTGTAGATACTTATG